>LBNU01013116.1:170225-219006 GCA_014162995.1 Artemisia annua | reverse complement strand
AGCACGTTCGGGTGCTATTGGAACAAGCTACTTTCCCATTCAATGGAAGTCCCACCTTTTTAATTTGACAAAAGGGGGAGAAAGAAAGCAAGAGTGAAGACCTATTCAAGTCTAAAGAAACAAAGGCTTCAACAAATTACAAGGCAAGGTCAAGACGCAAGCTACATCAAAGGCGCGCTTTATCTTCGCTACGTTTTGTAATTTTATTTGCTTTCGGATTTTATTTGTCATCATCAAAAAGGGGGAGATTGTTGAGGCAACATTATGGAGATCTCCTAATGTTTTAATGATGACAAATAAACATACGAAACACATAAAATATCAAACGGTAGCCAAAATTCCCCGGAGCCCATATCTGCTCCTGGCGCGCTGCCCGCGCGTCAACGCGCGGGTGACGCGCCAGGCCACTGTATGGCTTCGGGAGAAATTTGAAAGCCGGCTTTCCCCTTACCCGACAAATGTGGATCTTTCAATACAGGTATGAATATGTTATGTGCTTAATTGAGAACACTCGAAACGAGTTTTGGGATTAGAGAGATCCAACTTTTAAAGCACCCATTTACGGGAAAATGCCAACTCATGTTTTCTAACTATCGCCTCTAGCCAAGGCTTTTCGAAACTTAGGGAGCTTATATATTTCACGTAACATCATGTGAAAGCATCCATATGCTCATATCCCGTGCTTACGTCTTCTCTAATTACGTAACGGGTTTACTCCCTTATTGGTCAAACTAAGTCAAAGGTCACTTTGCGTAAAATCATCCTTTCCCACTTGGGTTATGCTTTACATCAAGGCAAAGCACTTAACTTGTTTGAACCAAGGTGTTAGTTGAGTACGTCGAGTCGTGGAAAGTCACGAGATATGAAACTATGGATTCTCGACGTTGTGTTACTTGAACTTATAAGTAACCTATGATTTTCTCAACTTATAATCTTAATTGTCTAAACCTTTTCTTCTTAATGACAATTAGATTACTTCTTAATCTTCTCTTAATCTCATTTTTACAAAAGACAAATACCACCAAATCTCCCACAATCCTTCCCAAATATCCCTTCCCAACATTCTCTAAATATTCCCTTACACCACTTACACAATGTGTACCTCTTGTCCCCTATACTCCCACACACAATATTCCCTCTCCATATACAATCTTTGTACACACACTTATACACCTTTTGTACACACACACATATACATACCTTGTACATTTGTACACACACTTCTCTACACACACTAGATTTCAAATTTACACACACTACTCACAACCATATCTTCTCTACACACACTTGCCAACTCACCAAGATTTCCATATCCAATCATATCCAAATCATATATTCTCTTACACAAATCTCTTACATATTCCCTTACAACATCACATCCCTTACACAATCCAACTCATATCTTATATTCCTTACACACCTTACATCTCAACCATTCATTCTCTTACAACACATCTCAACCATTCATTTCCCCTTCCCCCAAGAAATGGAATATTCCATAAGCATATCCCTTTCTAACCCAACTATGGTTAGTTTCCAACTCAACCCTAGTTTACTTCTAACCAACCCTAACTATGGTTAGTTCTCTACACTTAACCTTGGTTAACTCTTAACCACACCAAGGATGGAATATTCCCTTGGATATACCCTTTAACCTAATCATGGTTTATTCTCTACACACTCTTCCAACTTAACCATGGTTACTTCTTAACCTAACCTCACACACTCTTCCCTATGGAGGAATATCCCATGGCATATTCTCTTCTCTATTATGCCACGTGAGGAATACCATTTCTACCCCTACCAAATTACCATTTCTACTCTTCTACCCTTGGTATTTGGTTTTCTTATAAACACTTTACAAAACATTTCCCAAATTGGCTATTTGAGTTGGTAAACCTTAGATTGATTAATGTTAATGTTTAGTGTGAAGTACAATTGGGGGTTTAGCAAGGATAGGTATTTACAAGTATCAACACCCAAGTTTTGGGAAAACTTGAGACAGAGTCCTGGTGCGCTGCCCGCGCATTGACGCGCGGGTGACGCGCCGGCCTCGGTAAAATTTTCCCAAGTTTGGGTCTTGGCCTATAAATACCCCCCTTGCCTCTTGTATTCCTCACCCCTTGCCATTACTCTTTCTCTCTACATTCTTTCTCTCTAATCCTCTAATTCTATCTTGTGTTCTTAGTAAAACACATGAACATCATTTGAAAGAACACATGTCCTTGCAAGGGAAGAATCACAAGAACCTAATCCACTCTTGTGATTGTGTCGAGGGTCTTCTTCTCTATACCCTTTCTATTAGAATCGAGTCACTATGTTAGGTTAGGTCTTGATTCAAAGAAACAACATTCTATAATTCTATTTGGTTGTAAGGGAAGTCTTTTGTCTTTGTGACCAAGCCTAGATCATTGGGGATCTTGTTTGAAGACTTGTGTCTTGGTGACCAAGCCTAGATCATTGGGGATCTAGTTGGGGTTTGATACTTCCGGTGGGAAGTCTTAGTGGTCTTAGTGGTAAGTCGAATCACGAGATTCTTTTGGGTGGTTTCCGAGGGCGGAATACCGTTGGGGAGTAGCTCTTCTTAGTGAGCACCGATCTTAGTGCATATCGGTGGAGTGAAGTTGTAACGGTTTGTAATCCACCAAAAGGATTATACTAGAGTACTAGTATCGGTGTCGTGGATTCGCAACTGGACGTACGGATGGTATAAACCCCCCGTCCCGAACCAGTATATATCGTGGTGTCTCTTTACATGCTTTATATACTTTGTTTGTGTTTGTGGTTGTGATTATTGTTGTAAAACCACTTGGTGATCTTTGAGGCTTAAAGTTAATAAACTTTGAAAAAGTCGAAAAGACCGTATTCACCCCCCTCTACGGTTCTACAAAACCTAATGGTATAATAGAATTTCCAAGCTAATTGCATACTTTATAACACACGTATTCTTTGACCAAGTCAAAAGACATAACAGTTATAATCCAACTATACGTTATAAGTCATTGATCAACTCATTGACTTTATGCATATGTTTTATTAAAAACATAACAAGTTAACGCCCTGCTTTATATTATAAGTCTTGTATTAATTAAAAGACTTCATGTTTATGACTTTACGAAGAAAATATAAACATGTATAACTAAAGTAGTTATGAACACCCCTTCTTGGTTTCATTAATAATTTCAAGTTAATCTACTACTCCATCTATTTATGTCATTCTGTGAATACATAAACATTTAATTGAAGTAGTCTTTGTTATCTTATTGACACATGTTCTATTAGATGTCTAATTTTGAAACTGTAAATTATCATAGTTTCATTACATCAGTTGATCTGCTAGTAATAAAAGTATGGAATTTACCTTTCCATTATAATCTAGTCCAAGTTCTCACATGACGTAAATTACAGTTTCAAGTGTTTCTTGAATTAGATTTAAATCATATCTTTATGAGTTGTTTCTTGCACACAATTAAAGATTTCTCCCACTTGTGCATGCAACAACCTCATTTAACAAATAAACAACACAACACATGTTTGCTTATGTGATCAATATGATTGTGTCACAGATATTATCAAGTAGATGTAGGACTACTTTGTTTATTAAGGAAACGCCCATAACTATCCTAAAAACATAAGTGTCTACAACTGGAAAGTAATTATCCCATTGAAGATAATCTGGGTTACTACACAGAAAATAAAGCTTGTAGCTCCCACTGGATTAGAGAACATTACAATAACTCCATATTCAGTAATACAACACAACGCTCCCACTGAATTTGACAACATTTAAATTGTTTCATAACCAGTAAAAGCAAATAGTTGTGCTATTTACTTTCCTACACCTTGAATAAAACCCATACGTAACAATTACTTAGGTATTATAAGTGTATTCTACTTTGTATATAATGGATCATCCATCAACGCTATTAACTTGAAGAATTTGTGATGCAATTTCTTCCTTAATTGGTCTACCGTCCCCCATAATGGTATGTAGCACCTTTAAAATGTTAAAGCACAGCAACTAGATAAATAATGCTAACAATCATTCTGGCCCAGACCACTCATGCCCGATCTGATTTGGCCCACCGGTCACCCACACTGAAACCTACACCGGTTCAACATCCAAAATCGGATCCTATACCATCTAATACCCACCCGATTGTCACTCGTGCTAAATATGGTTCAAAGCCTTTCGGTCGTTTGTCTCTTCACACCATCTCCACTTCACCCATTCCTCGTTCCCATGTCCATGACCTTCATGATCCTTATTGGAAAGAAGCTATGTTAGATGAGTATAATCCTTAATTATTAATGAAACGTGGATTCTTGTGGTCGGTCCTGCTAATGTGAATATTGTGTGTTCTATGTGGCTTTTCACGCATAAATTTAATGAGAATGACGCTCCTAGTCAGTATAAGGCTCATCTTGTGGCGAAATGGGTACAGTTAGTTGTTAATCTAGTCCAAGTTCTCACATGACCCGGATTTACAATTTCAAGTGTTCTTTAATTAGATGGCATTGACTTAATTTAAAGGGTAGTAGTTTTGATGTGTGTAATCAAAAAATATGTACAAAGATGTCATGCATTCATCTTTGTATCATACGTTTCATAAATCAAAATTATTTTACATATTCGTTTCTTTACATGAGCACGAATCAACAAAGTTTTAATTGAGGCGTTGAGTAAATTACAACATTGCCTTAAGAAGCTTCATACTAACAATGGTAAGTTCAATATGACGCACAGGCGAGCGCATAAATTTCGTAGGAGCGAATCTCTTAAAAAACTTGTTTCCACTTATACCCACTTTATAGTTTGTCACTATTGAACCATTTTAGTACCGTCGCATCAATCAATTAAAAGTTTAAGATTTTTTTAAAGCTCAAAACATGAATTTACCATTATTAAGTCCGGTTTATAATTTTATTATGAAATTACCCTTTTGCTTACTATCATGTCACATACATATATAAACAAATACACAATTAAATAAAAAATAAACAACTTAAATAATGAACATGCAAAATAAATCAATTAATACACACAATTGATTTAACATACACGATTTTATGGGGTCTTCCCAATTTTAGGTCTTGCCTAATTACATAATTAATTATTTTTTAGTAAATAAACAAGTCTTGACAATTTTATTACTAAAACCCTAATTAATAAGTATAAATCGCATAATATAGCATGAAATCTCAATTAGCACGTAACAATTACTACAAAATCATCATAATCCATGATAAAACATGCATGTTTTCATCATGGATTCCCACGTAGCACTTATTATTAACAATAATCAGTCCAAGATCACATATCAATTAATGACATATAAAACATATTCATTAAAATCCACATAAAAGATTACATGCAACCTATGGTTTCTACAAGTTTTACAAAAACTAAAACCCTTAATAAAATTAAAAATAGGGATCGACCTATATTAGTAAAAAAATTAGGGTTTACAAAATTTTAAAAACTTTAGAACACCATAAACATGTAATAATCATAAACGATTCAATTTTATGTGTTTCGGTAATTAATTACAACGTATTAACGGCTCATGATGCCACTGTTGGAATTTATTAATCATAACACTTATAAAAATAAACAAGTAAACATCAAAGCATGCAGCGGAAGTAAGGATCAAATACTTGTAATTAAATTAACCGAATTAAAAGGATATGCGTACCTTGATTAATGAATCAAGAACAATTGAACAAGAACCCTAAACCCTAAAATTAGGGTTTAATATATTCGACTATACCCTAGTCGAATCACCAATAAATCACAAACAATAATGTGTTTGTTCTTCGTTCTTGTATACACGTATTAGTAGCGTTTCAATGAGAAAAGCTAGGTTCTTAATTCACAAACAAACCAAACACTATGTTTGAGCTTAGTTGATCGCGTAGGAACCCTATAAGGGTGTATTTGATCGTGTAAGCTCAAGAGGAGAGAAAGAAGAAGAAGTTTGGCTTGCTAGAGAACCAAAGGATGAATGAATGAATACAAGAGGCCTTGTATATATACTATTCAAATCTTGGAGCTCAAGAAATCAAACCCTAACCTCCCTTGGGAGTGGGTCATAACCAAATATAATAATTATTCATAACCAAATATAATAATTATTAATACATTGAAACTCATACGTAATGTGTGCAATCCCGAAATCTCGTGTTTGAATCCAGTCATATCACATTAATTTTTATCCGTAAAACTAACAGTGGACTTACCAACCCAACAAGAATACACCTATGGAAAAAATAAATAAAACAAAAATAAAAAAATAATCAAAAAAATACTTTAACACTTGTTCGACTATGCAGCAACAAATTAGTGTAATAACATGCAAAGCGGTCTCAACATGGATAGTTGGATACTGTCCAAAATAGAAAAACCGTAATTTTGTTTCTCAGTTGAACTTTATACGACTTCTTTGAAAGATGAATAGTGTTATACGTTTAAAAGACCACGCATATTTTTCTTTTTTCATTTTTTCATGCATCGCAACACATGGGTATCATGCGAATCGGTTTTGTGGCAAATGAAGTTAGACGATAGTCACGGCATCAAAATAAGAAAAAATGTCTGTAACATTAACATGAAAAATGTCTTCATCATGCTATGATGATATAATGATATGTTTTATGTTTTGTATGAAATTGTCAAACGACTCAAACCTTCGGCAAATGCATTAAAGTATAAACAAGACAATCAGATTTAAGATATATTATAGTAGATTATCATAAAAGTACGTACCTAACTAAATAGTGATTTGAGTTGTACAAGAAACAAAAGAGAAAATGACGGCAACGGACCTTTGAATAAATACTACTTTGTGCGACTGAATAGCATTCCCTGGTTTCCACTAAAGTCTGTCCTTGAACACAACAGTTCAACCAATCACGGTAAGAAATATTTTTTGGATGATTGTTTGAAAAATTAGTCTTGCTGATTTTTGGGTAGGATTACAAAATGTAAAACGAAACAAGAAAATATAGAAGAAGAAGAGGAGGAGGAGGAGGAGGAGGAAGGGTATTAGATTGGTTGGCACTAACGAGCGGGTTTGCCCGCACGTTGCTGCGGGGCGGCCGTGTTTGTGTTCATTACAATTATGTTAACGTTTTGCCAACCATTTATTTTTGCATGAACTCTCTAAGAACCGCATAACATTTTGCTATTTATTTTAAATCAAGACACATAGCAGCCGCACCATTATTTCCAAATCTTGAGCACAATTACAATACACGCTATACACTAAATCGTGTGAAGGAATATATTAGTATACATATATACAAAACCATTCCATATATCAGTATACAATTCTATAGACTACAAAACCATTCTATATATCTGTATACAATTTCAAACTTTTTTGTTAATATAAATTCATTATGACATACTAAACTTATATTAGCCGGAAAGTTTGAAAATAAACCACAAAAAAGTGAGCTTATGAAACATAAGCCCAAAACCAAACTAAGCCATAAGCCGGATATATAAGCCAAAACAAACACCCCCATAATGTAATATAAAGAAAGGCAGCAGAAACCTTGTTCAGTTACAGCTTGCGTCAACAACCATTGCACGTGCACGTAACACCATGAATATTAGCGGCAGCTGAGTTAGCAAAAGTTTCGCATACTAACTGTGGTGAGTTCCATTATCTGTTTTCTGACTAATCACAATTAAATTCCTCCCTAAAAAATCTGCACATTCAAATTGAAAATTTTTCACTACATCATCCAAGTCCTGGGAGTGGTCTGAAACCCGATCCTTATAAAGTTACTATGTAGATACCACTAAAGCCATAATGATGAAAAACTGATAGCTAACTGATATTTATTTACAAATTATAATATATTAATAATCTAGATCGTATGACTAACCTAGATGTAGCAGGGTTGCTGGATGCGGTTTGTGCGCGACTTTCAGCTAACTGCCTTAGTTGGCTTCTCCCGGTACCTGGATATCTCCACTGCTGACTTCAGACTCCTTACCCTCATCGGTTTAACATGCAACTCCATACCTAATTAGCCACATCACAAATTCAAGTAAGAAATGTTGGAAACATGAAATCTTGCATGTCTACATGTGTTCACAACACTGATATATGCAAAAACTATTGAATTGGACAATATAAGTGTGGTAACAGTAAAAGTTCGTGTTAATACAAATATCGCCTAAAAACGTTATTTATATTTTACGATCTTTGCTAAGTTTTGTTAATGACAAAGTGTAAACTTTAGTTTTTAGTAAAACATGATTTTAGTTTAAAGTCTTGNTATACAATTTCAAACTTTTTTGTTAATATAAATTCATTATGACATACTAAACTTATATTAGCCGGAAAGTTTGAAAATAAACCACAAAAAAGTGAGCTTATGAAACATAAGCCCAAAACCAAACTAAGCCATAAGCCGGATATATAAGCCAAAACAAACACCCCCATAATGTAATATAAAGAAAGGCAGCAGAAACCTTGTTCAGTTACAGCTTGCGTCAACAACCATTGCACGTGCACGTAACACCATGAATATTAGCGGCAGCTGAGTTAGCAAAAGTTTCGCATACTAACTGTGGTGAGTTCCATTATCTGTTTTCTGACTAATCACAATTAAATTCCTCCCTAAAAAATCTGCACATTCAAATTGAAAATTTTTCACTACATCATCCAAGTCCTGGGAGTGGTCTGAAACCCGATCCTTATAAAGTTACTATGTAGATACCACTAAAGCCATAATGATGAAAAACTGATAGCTAACTGATATTTATTTACTAATTATAATATATTAATAATCTAGATCGTATGACTAACCTAGATGTAGCAGGGTTGCTGGATGCGGTTTGTGCGCGACTTTCAGCTAACTGCCTTAGTTGGCTTCTCCCAGTACCTGGATATCTCCACTGCTGACTTCAGACTCCTTACCCTCATCGGTTTAACATGCAACTCCATACCTAATTAGCCACATCACAAATTCAAGTAAGAAATGTTGGAAACATGAAATCTTGCATGTCTACATGTGTTCACAACACTAATATATGCAAAACTATTGAATTGGACAATATAAGTGTGGTAACAGTAAAAGTTCGTGTTAATACAAATATCGCCTAAAAACGTTATTTATATTTTACGATCTTTGCTAAGTTTTGTTAATGACAAAGTGTAAACTTTAGTTTTTAGTAAAACATGATTTTAGTTTAAAGTCTTGCATAACTAGACATTTGCTACATTTACATTTCATATAAAACACAACATTTTCATATTTCTTTAAACAGAAATGTGACATCCCATTTATGGTAAGTTTTGTCAACATACATTTAAGGAAAGATTGTGTGTTTGACTCAACATAGATTTCTTACACAAGGTTTGTGTGTTTGACTCACCATAGATTTCTTACACAAGTTTTGTGTTTGACTAAGAATTTATTTGATGTGAATTTGGATGGTTTGGCAAGTTATGGCAAAACATACTGTCAGACCTGGCGGAACCCTCGTGGTACATGGGCGGAACCCTTCTGAGGGTTCCGCCGTATCTGCCAGACCTGCTAGATGTTTTTCTATAAATACCAAGCCATTTGTTAGAATTTTCTTTTATCACTTCTCATTATACTTTGCACATACACATTCATATCTTTCATCTAACCCTTTAACATCTCATTGTTGTGAAGATTCATTTAAATGTTTGATTTTGCCCATTTGACCCAGTATTGATAAAACATAACCCGAATCGACCCATTCATAAGTAAACGGTCGAAATTGCCACCTCTCGTAAATGTTAAAGGCATATACCTCTCTTTCTGGGCCCGGGAAACCACCCCATATTGAAAAAGCCTGTCGCCAGCCCCTCTCATACAGGAATGATACTAGAGGCAACCTATTTCAGCAAACACAGCAGCTTCTCCCAGTCACAAAAGGATACATAGAATTAATTGGATACATTTTCACCCAGTTAAATATATTCATGATGTTTACAGGAGATACCTAAAAAGCTCAGAAGAAGCAGGCCTATACTCGCCATACTTTTTGGAGCCACTAGTTACTGTTAAGTCAAGATGATTTTCATTACCACTGTAGACTTTCTTACAGATACCACATTTCAAAATAGAACGAGGCGTAGAATCACTGCAGTAAAAACATTCAATTTCGAATGTAAGAAATACAGACGGTTGTAAAAAAAAACAGATAATCATGTCAACTAACTTAAAAAGCAGAACTTACACCGAGAAAACTGGATCACCATTCCATATTAACTGGTCATAACAGATGGGGCAAGCTAGTGTTTTCTTCTTTGCCTCGTTTTCATTCAAATCAGATCCCTGCGTACAAAGTACACAAGTTTGAAAATGAGACCTGTTTTTTTCTAATGTATTCATTTTCAAATTCTATCATTTCTAAAGCAGACATGGTAATTGTCTGCTAGCATATGAAACAGCCACAGAAAACCATACATGGTCATGTCATAGAAGCGATTGGAAATAAAATTTTAATGATGTATGGAAATTATTATTGTTTTCAAAGTATCGAACTTATGTTCTAAACATTACAGAGGTACAAATACTACGATAAGTGCAAAATGATTGCACATTAACTTCAAATCAAGACCCGTCTTGTTCGCAATCTCATCACTTAGTTTCGTATATGTATCAAAGTATCTCATAAACCATCTAACGTTGTCAAGCAACATTACACTTTGAGGTTATTTTTAAAGTTACATAGACATCATATGAAAGAGATAAAGCTACAAAACTGCAAGTAATAACAGTCATCACCAATTAACGTGTAACATTTATGTTTAGCGAAATTAGCTCGAGCTTGAGCTGGAGCTTGTATCATAACCTGCAAGCTGGGGTTTATATTTTCATAGCGAAATTAGCTCGAGCTCAAGCTGGAGCTTGTATCATAACCTGAAAGC
The DNA here is from genome assembly GCA_014162995.1 of Artemisia annua. Taxonomy (NCBI): domain Eukaryota; kingdom Viridiplantae; phylum Streptophyta; class Magnoliopsida; order Asterales; family Asteraceae; genus Artemisia; species Artemisia annua. The sequence goes on along the minus strand of LBNU01013116.1, from coordinate 208,084 downwards.
TGGGGTTTATATTTTCATAGAGGTATTTGGCGAATTAGTTGAAACTGAGCTTATTATTGTAAAATGACATAAAAATACATCAAATTAAACTCACATATATACATCAAGCTTCTGTGTGTTCATCTATTATATTTTGAAGGGTATTGACTAACCGTAAGCTCTACTCATTTCAGTTAGCTTGAGCTTATAGAAGCTTATACAGTAGTTTATAAAAGCTTCCATAATTTTGGGTGCCAAAACAAAGCTTATTTCAAAAGCTCAAGCTCTTATAAGCTTTAATAAGCTTGTTTCCAAACACATTGGGCTTTTGAGCTTATGTGATTTTGGCTTATTTTTCATAAGTTCAAACTTTTTGGCTTATTTTGAGACTTATGGGCTTATATAAGCTTACAATATCATAATAAACTTATACAAGCCCAAAAGTCTCAAATAAGCCAGAAATTTTGAGCTTATGAAAAATAAGCCGAAATCACGTGAGCTCTTATTTGATACAAGTTGCGGTGGAGGAGCTTATCTAAAAGAGCTTACTAAGCTCATAAGATGATAAGCTAATATGCAAAAGCTCTTCTGCTTGTTACAATTGTTGTAGTCGTGACTTATTAGAGGCATATATCTTTAATAAGCTTAAATTAGCTCAAAAAACAGCTTAGTCTTGATAATGCAATAAGCCAATAAGCTGCATAACTAATCTCCTCCACCATGACACTTCTCATTCGATTATTTAAGAGGTAAAATAATCATAATCAAATAAGCAGTTTATAAGACTCGCGCCAACCACAGCCTAAATAAGCTTTTTTAGATAAGCTCCTCCTCCCCCACAACTTCTATAAACACCTTATATGTCAAAAACTAGCTCAAAAACAGCTTACTGTATGTTTTTTTTTTGAACAAGCTTACTGTATGTTGATAATGCAATAATCATAATCAAATAAGCAGTTTATTCAAAACTGCTTATTTCACGGCTAAATAAGCAAATAAGAATTCATACCGGTGTGGCTTCAACGGTGGCGATTGAAGACGACGCGCGGATTTTGGCGCCAAATTTGCGGTAAAAAGACGGACTCACCATGTTACTAACTGATAAAAACGGTTTAAATGCTGACGTGGACCTACTGAGTCGACTCGCTAACGCTAGACTGCCAGCTGTCACCGTCGCCATGGTCCGTCGTTGTATATTTAGAAACAAATGAATAATAAAAGATAAAAATAATAAAAATAAATGTATAAATAAATAGATTGGTATAAATGAGTATAAATAAAAAAGTTGCATGTTTTGTTTAAATGATTATTACCGGGAATAATTAGTAGGTGAAAGGTATGTTTAAGGGATGTAAATAGTAGTTAAGAGCTCGACTCGGTATCGTTTTGGCTCGATTTGGTTATGAGGTGTTAGACGAGTAGGGAGTCGGTTTGAGGTGTGTCGGGGTGCATTTTATAGACGAGGAATTGATAATTAGTAACATAATTAGAGTTGTATACGAGTTAATTTAACTCGCGTTTAGAGTGTCTGGTGCAATGCACTCATGGCGTGTTATAGGACAATTTTTGCACCTCGCCCGTTATGGCATGTCAAACTGCACTGGCACTTGGTGTTATAGGTTCAAATATGATCCCATTCACATTTTGTTATTTATTTATTTATTTATTGTGAGTAGGGTATTTTTGGTGATGTGTTATAAATATTTTATTTGAGAGGGTATTTATGTTATAGTGGTGTTATAGGGTAGATGTTGAGGTGACGGTGAATAATATGTTATAGGATATCAACTGCACCCACCTCTCTTACTTTAGGTTGACAATATATAAATCGAGTATGTTTTGAGTCAAGAAGTCAAGCTAAAACTACTTAAAGTAGTCTATTAATTAAGTTGAGCTTGAGCATAAAAGCTCGTGGGTCTTGTAGATAAATTCAAGTCGGCTCAGGTCTATATAAATTTTTATACATGTAACTAAGTGAGTCAAGCATAAACTTGAAAGTATAACTATTTACCATAGTTAGGTTAAGCTTAAATGAAAGCTTGATTGAACAAGTGTCGGCTATAAGTCGAGCTTAAACTTGACATATGTAGAGACGACTCGGCTGGCTTATACACTGGTGTCGACATATGTCAAGATGTTATATTGAGATATCATTAGTTAAGCTTGACATATTTCTATACGATACACAAATAAAGAAAAAACTAATGATTAGGAAAGGTTGCACAAGCCTTATGAATTGAAATATCATATTCAAGATATTGTATTTTTAACAAAAAGATTAATATCCAAACATGATGTTTTGGTTCATTAAATTACCTCTTTAGACATTTTAATGTTTTCTTTATTTACAAGTTATGCTTTAATTTACTCTAAAGTGGGTTCATTGCCATACGCAAGTGAGTTACGAAAATGCTTATGGCATGGTGACTAGGAGAGGAGACAAAAACACTACTTTACGCCAAAACGCGATATATATGTGTGTATGTTTTCATGAAAAGACCATACTAAAACAAATGCACATTTAGGTTTCTTTAGTCTTTAAAGAATTACAATCATTAAATTCTTACGTGAAATCTAAAATGTGATACTTGAACTTTAATACGATGTACCTTTTGTTATATGTACTTGTTGATTTGAAGTAGATAATTGTGAATTTTCTGCTAGGTATTGTTAGGGTTATCCTTATACATTAGTAACACCCTCCTTAAAGTATTATTTTCAGTCTGTGAAAAGGAACATACATTTTTTATAATGTTTTTATGTCTTTTAATATTTTTTGTTCGATACTTTCACATTTGTAGTTTTATTTACCCAAAAAAAAAAAAAAAAAAAAAAAAAAAAAAAAAAAAAAANCATGTTTTCATGAAAAAACATACTAAAACAAATGTACATTTTCTTTAGTCTTTAAAGAATTACAACCATTAAATTCTTACGTGACATCAAAAATACGATACTTAAACTTTAGTACGATGTACTTTTTGTTATTTTGATAATTGTGAATTTTCTGCTAGGTATTATTAGGGTTACCCTTATACATTAGTAACACCCTCCTTAAAGTATTATTATCACTCTCTGAAAAGGAAAATACAGTTTTTATTATGTTTTTATGTCGTTTAATACTTTTAACTTATCAAACTTTATATTTTTTGTTTCATACTTTCACATTTGTAGTTTTATAGTAAATAAGAACTAAATAAAAATATTAAAAAAAGAAGAAAAAAAGAAGGGATGTGCCATTATCCATTTAGGAGAATTTATTTCTTTTTTATCATTACTTTCACTTTTCATAGTTTTCGTTTTGTAACAGATGTATTCTCGTACTTTGAAAAGCATGATTATTTTCTTGCAAAACTATCACATCTAAAATCAACTATGAAAGCTAACTAGATCTCTCTAATGTTTAGTTCTCGCACGCGACAAACTAAAGAAAACTGAAAAATGGAACAATCATTTGAGGACTTGTGTAGTTGTGTTAGGCAAACTGTTGTCGCATTTTTCAAGCTTTAAGCATCTTATGTCATACTTTCTTAAAAGATTTTAATGTTGTGGACATGTAACTGCAAGTGTAAACCACATAATGGACGATAGTTATCGTTTTTTTGATCTTCTTTCATTATCACATAAGAAAGTTATAAGCAATTATTGTGCATAATAAAAAGTACTATGCATAAGTCATTAGTTCATGGACCATAATACATGATCTGATTGAACAGCACCTGAACCTACCTTAACAATTTGATTTTCACAAAGCTAAAGTAGTATGCATAAGTCATTAATTCATGGTCCATGATATATCTGATTGAACAACACCTGAACCTACCTTAACAATTTGATTTCACAAAGCTTTAGAATTGATAATTTGGTAATTATGATGATGAATGTGAAACAAAAGAAAATGACAAAAATAACAAATTTTACAAACATCTTTCACAAAATACTCAATTAAAAAAAATTATAAAAAAAAATTAAAAAAAAAAAAAAAAAAAAAAAAAAAAAAAAAAAAACCCCAATTATACATATGAAACAAGCAAAGGTAAGCTAAAAATTACATTTTTTTTTTAATTGCAAAGTTGACCTTTCTAGTTTTTCTATAAAAAAAAAATCGCAAAGTTGAAAACTAGCAAGGTTTATCTTGCTAGGTTTTTTTATAAAATCGCAAGATGAACCTTGCTAGTTTTCATAGAAAAAAAATCGAAGAAGAAGAAGAAGAAAACTAGGAAAGTTGAAAACTAGCAAGGTTCATCTTGCTAATTTGTTTAAAAAAAATCGCAAGGTGAACGTTGCTAGTTTTCTGAAAACTAGCAAGGTTGACTTTGCTAGTCAACTAGTCAACTTTGAGATTTTTTTAGAAAAACTAGCAAGGTTTGACTAAAAAGGTAAATTTTGCGATTTTTTTTTAAAAATCTGCAAAATGTATTTCATGAGTTTAATGGCTCTTTGAATAAGAATTGAATATTTGGTGCAAAAATAATTATGTAATTAATCTTTTGTGAAATATGCCGGCAGATCTTGTTTAAATACTATTTTTTCCCACAATGATGCTACCATCTCCACTAAAACCCAAATTAGATTTGATACTCTTTATACATAATTGAGATTAGGACCACATCAACAAACACCAAGTTAATTTATAAGTTTAAACATGATTTTCTATCTACTTTTGATTCGTGCAAATAGATGATTCAAACGTAAGTCTCGGCTTTCAAATAATATATTAAAAAAGTTCGACCCAACAACCTGCAATATAAAAAATGACATAATGACAAGAAAAAAAAATAAAATACAAGAATATAGTAATGCACTGATTATCTAGTTCTACCTAATGAAACATCATTAAGAAATTTGCATTTGGGAATCCAAGAATATAATGTACTTTAACGACGAAATTAGAAAGACTTTAAGGAACCTAATTGCATATAGGACATGCCTTAAATGGAAAAAAGCCTATAAGTAAGAAACCTCACTTACCTTCACCCTTCATTTACTCTAGCGGGTTAGTATGAAAGGTGATGGATCACCGGTGGTAATGCCATTACACGCGAAAGACCATAGCATTCATCTTTAGCCGCATGCTCATTATGAAAGGTGATGGATCATTGGTGGTAATGCCACTCTGCGTGAAAGACCATAGCAGTCAACTTCAGCCGCACGCTAAAGGTGCAATGTTTGCACTTACTTGGTGGTGCAGACCACCTAATGAAAAACAAAGTTATTATTAATCTTTTGATTTGTGAATGTGTGAGATATATTGCGGGTTAAAAATAGAATATTTTTATATTTTTTTGTTTGTTGGTGACCATAACATCTGTTTGGTGATGAGTTTGGTAGTGTGCTGATGTGATGTTGATGTAAAGGCGGCGTGAATGGTGACTATATTACCCACGCTCACGTTGTCTCTTAGAAATGAGCCCCAAAAGATAACATATCCTTTTTGTTACATGTGTCATGTATAGTACATTAGTTTGCGATCAAAGTCTCGCTAAAACATGGGTAAAGTACCCGGACCCTATTAGAAAATGGTGATGAATGTTGACAAGTAACTAACTAGTACATGTCACTGTTCAAACTTTTTGCAACATATAATGTGACAAAAGTCTAAATAAGCCGAAGTTCCATCATGTTGGTGGTTTGGGTAGGTTTACTACTGATGAAAATGTATCCAAATTTAAGAAGTTACGATTGGAGCTCTTTTTTTTGAACGGCACAATTGGAGCTCTTAGTAAGAGGATATTACAATAGTCGATATAAAGAGTCGGATAGTGAAGAAGGTTGTGTTGCGATAACTTATGTTATGTTCGAGCTTATATGGAATGCATATGAGTTAGTCGATTCTAACTGTTAAAGCTGAAACCAAACATAAACTCATAGTCCCAAACAGTAGCTCTTGAACTATATTCTAAAGTCTAAACGTATGTCAATAAAACTAGCTTAAAGTTCGAAAAGCCAATAGATACTTGTTCTAAAACATACTTGATGTCGCATTAATCTTATCAAAATGTTTTAATTGTTGAAAAGCTTTGACCCGTGTATCTCTCGATGCTAACTAACATGTCCGCAAGGACTAAGTCCCATATAATAAGCACTTATTTTATTGACATTTAGCTAGTCAGGAGTTGGGATTGAATCCAATATTATTTATAGTCAATTTTGACCGCTTAAACTAATCGTTTATGGCAAAAAAGTGATACTATTAGGCAATACCCTAATCGCGATTGTCACTTTATCTAAAAACTGTATGATCAGTTTTATTAACTAAACAGAGTTATAAGAGCTCTTTGAAAGCATGCTATTTCGTCTAGTTTCCAAAACAAAAAAATTGATTGTTTGAACTTTGAAGTGGCCTAAAAGTCAATGGTTAGTTTTTATTCAATTACTTTCTTGTAATTGAAGTGTTTTTAAATTAAAAAGTGGTGGGAATCTACGTTATAGTTGGGGGATACGTAACAAAGGGGATAATGCTTGATCTAACGACTAACTTTATCCTCACGTTAGGTATCCTATAAGTTTTCCTTCGGATTTTTAAAAATTACTTAATTCCTATAGTTGTTATTACACATGCATGTATTCATACGTAAGTGTTGACAAAATGCACAATAAATATTAGTAGTAATTATTAAAAACATCAACGTTACGAATTAAAATAGCAATAGTAGAACTAACATGCCTACAATAATCAGCGTTAAAAGCATAATTAATTTGAGTTATGAAACAATTGCTCACAAATGAGTATGCTATCTTAGTAACCACTTGATCCATTCCGTATTCGTTGTAAGGCAACTAGGCAAGAGGGAGTGAATAACAAGCTGAAGAAAAAAATGGTGTTCGGTTTAGGTAAAGTATACCGCTGCTCACCTTTCGTCTTGCTGCTACGGAAGAAAAAAGCTATAGAAAGAAAGACGAGGTGATCTTGTTTGTGTTAGTTTGTGTTCGAAATATTTTTGATGATAAAAAGATGAGAAGTTGAGTAGTGCAGAAAGAAAAGGATCTTGTTTGTGTTAGTTTGTGTTCGAAATATTTTTGATAATAAAAAATGAGAAGTTGAGGATTGCAGAAAGAAATTGTTGCAAACTTTTCTAGTAAAATAATGTAAGGGGAAAAAATAGTTAACGTGATGCTAATGCAATAACACCGCTTATATATATAGAATAGAATTACATGGAATTTTATGGCCAACAATCCTACGTTAAACGGTGACTTTGTGTAATAACACCGCTTACACTCTTTTAAAAACGGCTCTAGTAATGTGTTGACCTTCTAATCGTATTACCATTGATTCAAATACACTATACATACTCAAATCACGAAAAAAAAAAAAAAAAAAAAAAAAAAAAAAAAAAAAAAAAAAAAAAAAAAAAAAAAAAAAAAAAAAAAAAAAAAAGTCATGTGACCCAATATGCTTTATTTAACCCTCGTTGCTCTGAGATTTTTCTTTATACAAACCAAGTGGCATAAAAAAATATAGAATGGCTTGAATAATGTTGTCGACAATATATCCATAAATTCAGAATACAAATTTCTGAAATTCTGAGTTGTACTTGTACCATTAGTCCATTATTCTCTGTAAAAATTGGACTTTAAGGCCACATTAAACAATTCAAATACAAATCTGGCAAAGGCACGTGCCAATCCAATGAGGTGCACATGCTTCCCCAGTAAGCCTCATTAGTGGCGGATTAATATTCAAATTAGCTTCATATTATGGATAGAGATTAGATCATTTGCTAGTTTTATTTATGGCACATCAAACATATAATTTCCATATTTGGTCCCTATTTTTGTTTCGTATCAATGTATCACATTAACGCGATAAAAATGAAAGGTTCATCGATGTAAGTTTAAATTATGATTACATATGTGAGTTAAGCTTTCTTGTATTTTTTAAATCAAAGTATGTAATTACATTAGTTATTAATCTTTTATAATGACATATGACGGTTAATACTTCGTATGTTTTAACAAGGAGTTGATTCAAGACAAAATAAGAAATGCTATATATTCTTTAAAGTTGAAAAATGATAATTTGGTCTTGATGTGTGCATAAAAACAAAAGTCCAACATGTGTCAAAATCCGAATGTTGTAGAATGAGGAAAGTGTTATTCTCTAAATATCAATTATCAAATTTAGACGTAGATTTTAGTGTTGCACATTTTGTTAATGTTTAGTCACTAGAGCTTTATGTACGATGACATAAAAATTTGTTGTCATCCACACAACATCAACACAAAACTATAAGCATTGTGGTTAAGATAACAATGCTCCTCAACGCCGAAATAATTTCAAGAGGGTTGTGGGGTAACATTAAGTGTCATCATGACACTCAAGCTATGACTCTGTGATAATCAATGCTCTAAGAGCAATGGGTGTGGTGACATCGAAAAATCAATATATCCACTCCACATCAACACAACATCAAGTAGAATACCAAACAACATTTTATCCGATCGCATAACACTAAAAGCTGGATACACATAAAACACATACATAAAAAGCATTACACACACTAAAAAGCAGTTTCGTCCAAAGAAGATGTCAATAACACCGACCATGATACTACCAAGGACATTGAAAATCTCGAAACAAAGTATCACTAAAACTTAAAAGGGCCAAAACACTAATATCTAAAACCACAAAAGCAACATCATCCAGAGAACACTATATTTAACGTCGAACATAACACTGCAATAGGGTGTGAGATGATGGTCAGTGTCATCCTACGACAATATGATACTGTGTGCTCTAACTAACTTGTATCAATTAAGAAACTAATTATTATCTCAATTTATTAAAAACATAGAAACTCAAAGGACCAAAAAGACTAAAAATTTAAACACCTTAATGACTTAATTAGATATGCAATTAGTGAATTAAACAAACAAACAAAACAAACAAAGTCACTCCTCACTCACTAAACTAACACGAATTTTGCTAGAACCACAAATGATTTCCCCCACAAACAATCCACAAACAGAGGTGTCAGTGGGGGATTGGTTGCTTGTGGGATGTGGTCCCACAAGCAACCAATCCCCCACTGACACCTCTGTTTGTGGATTGTTTGTGGGGGAAATCCTTTGTGGATGTATCATTGCTCAACTAACACACTGCTCTACACTTTCATCCAATCGTAGCTCTCAAGTTCCGAAACCCCCCAACACACACACTTATATATAAAACGACGTCGTGGGGGCATTAAAAACAGAATCATCAGATCCTCCTTCATTTCAAATTTTTTTACTTGAAAGAAAGAAAGAACAATCTCGAAACTAATTTATTTATAAAAAAAAAAATGTCAAAAAACACACCGGTGAGGAAGCCTCAGAATTCAACGGCAGATCTGTTGACTTGGCCGGAAAATTCCGCCGGAGATTCTCCGGCTCCTGTCCGTTCTTCAGCTCGCTCTCATCAGGTATTACTCTATTTCTTTATTATTTGTTTAATTTAAGCTAGTTTTTATTTATTTATTTATTTATTTATTTATTATAATATATGTATAAATCAGGTCAAACTAAGTCAAACTAGTTTTAGTTTCATTAATTTAGTTTTAATTTTGAAATTAATTGTGTGTGAATGAATTAGAGCAAATTAGGTCAAATTTTGATGAGAATTTTATAATGGATATGTGATTGAATGGATTACAGCTAGTTTTTCTAGAATGTATATATAAATCAGGCCAAAATTTTTGAATTTGATGATTATTGAGTTTAATTTGTTATGAATGAATGAAATATAGCTAGTTTTTTTTATAAGGTACTATATATAAATCTGGTCAAACTAAGTCAAACTTGTTTCGAATTAATTAATTTAGTTTTATTTTTGTAATGAATGAATGAATAACAGCTATTTTTTTTTTTTTTTTTTTTTTTAATTAGATTAGGTCAAGTTTTGTGTCAATTTTGTTTATCGAGTTTAATTTTGTTAATGATGTATGAATGAATGAATGAATGAATTAGAGCTAGTTTTTTTTATAAGGTATATGTAAACCAGGTCAATTTTTTTGAATGTGATGATTATATAAATCAGGTCAAATTCAGTCGAAGTTGTTTGATGTTGCTGATTTTAGTTTTAGTTTTTATATAATTTTGAAGTAATTTGTGATTTGAATGAATTACAGCTTATTCTCATCAGATTGGGTGAAAATGAATATAATATAGGATTGAATGAATTATAGCTAATTCTCGTTAGGTTAAGTCGAATTAGGTCGAATTGTTTCGAAGTCGTGTTTGTTAGTTTAAATTTTGAAATGATCTTGTTTTTATCAGATTAGGTCGGATTTTGTTTTGATTATATGATTTGTGAGTATATTGAAATGGTCTGATTAATTAAAAGCTAGTTTTTACTGGATTAAGTTAAATTTCGTTTCGGTATTATTAATGTTCGAATTGAAATGATTTGTTACAGCCATCGGACGGAATCAGTAAAGTTGTGTTTGGAGGTCAAGTTACTGATGAAGAAGTTGAGAGTTTGAACAAAAGGTACGAGATATCTGTTTGTTTTAATCTTTATAACCTATGTTAATGTTGCTTAGACTGAAAATTGTTTATTGTTGACGACTTTACGTGTTTGTGATTAATCTGGAGATGTAATTATAGTTGTTATGTTATCGGTGTTTGCGATTTTTTTTACGTTTAATAGCTGCTGAGATCTGATATGAAAGGATTAGTTGTAGATCTAAGTTGTTTTTACTGTTAACTACGTGTTAATAGGAATCGGTAATTAAACAATTTGGTCACAATGTCGTATTCCTAGGATTTAAGGTTATGGCTGATCAATATAATACGTAAATGTCATGCAGCTTGTTACTTCGTTTAAATGCTTAATGCTAAGGGAAATGTTTTTTGACGATTATGGTGCCTATGTCTTTAGTTAATGATGATACTTTTTGAAGTTTTTTTCCTTCATCAAGGTTTCTCTTTTGATACTAACCATTTATCCTATTCCTGGTAAAGGTGACGCCTATTTCTGGTAAGGTGATGTCTGTTTTTTTTCTTTCTAGAAATGATATAGGTCCCAGTCTTGCAACCTCTAGTATAAAATAACATAGTCGACACCAAAGTGGTTTATAATGGCATGAAGTCTTTTTTTTAAAGTTATTATCATTTAAGTATTATAAAATTATGGCGGTTCTGCTTTGGATATTTAGACGAAGATCTCCTTATTAATGTATCTTTAAGTGTTTTATGCTTTATCGAATGATTGTTTGAACTTTGACAACTAGCATCACCAAATAAAAATGGTCTGCAACGATCTTTTGTGGAATTGGTATCTTTATATAAGTGTGGCATTCAAACCCTTTTCGGCCAGATATTTTGATACTTTTTTGATGACCAAGACCAAGTCTTCACTATGTCCCATGCATATTTAGGAGGTTTTGGGATTGCATATTGTAAATAGATCATGCGTTTTGGAAACGGATAATCTGATAATCATTTGTTACAAAACGTGATTCTGAAATATAGTGTTTGGATTTGATTATGCGGTTTTCTTATTTATTTAATGAAATGATATAGGCCCCAGTCTTGCAACCTCTAGTATAATATAACATAGTTGGCACCGAAGTGGTTGATAATGGCATTAAGGCTTCTTTTTAAAGTTATTATCATTTAAGTATTAAAAAAACTATGGCATCACCACTTAGGCATCATCATTTAAGTGTGGCATGCAAACCCTTTCGACCAGATATTTTGATACTTTCTTGATGACCAAGACCAAGTCTTCACTATGCCCCATGCATGTTTAGGGGGTGTTTGGGATTGCTTATTGAAAATAGATTATGCGTTTTTAATTAGCTGTTACAAAACGTGATTCTGAAATATAGTGTTTGGATTTGGTTATGCTGTTTAATATTGCAATAATCAGATAAGTGTTTGGAAAATCGGATTATCTAATTACTTGTTAAGTAAAATTACAAAAATGAACATTCTTATTAAGGTTTCTCGTTTGATACTAACTGTGTATCTTATTTGTGGTAAGGGTGATGTCTGCCTTTTTTCTTTAAAGAAATGATATAGGTCCCAGTCTTGAAACCTCTAGTATAAAATAACATAGTCGACACCAAGTGGTTGATAATGGCATGAAGTCTTTTTTTTAAAGCTATTATCATTTAAGTATTATAAAAACTTCTGCTTTGGATAGTTAGACGAAAATCTCCTTATTCATGTATCTTTAATAAGTGTTTTATGCTTTATCGAATGATTGTTTGAACTTTTACAACCGGCATCACCAAATGAAAAATGGTCTGCAAGGATCTTTTGTGGAATTGGTGTTTTTATATATAAGTGTGGCATGCAAACCCTTTTCGACCAGATATTTTGATACTTTCTTGATGACCAAGACCAAGTCTTCACTATGTCCCATCCATGTTTAGGGGGTGTTTGGGATTGCTTATTGAAAATAGATTATGCGTATTGAAAATGGATAATCAGTTACAAAACGTGATTCTGAATATAGGGCCTGTTTGGTACGCAGCTTTTTGAGGGTTTTTAGAGCTGCAAACTTTTTGTTTAAAAAATAAAGCTCTAACTTAGAAAAAAGCTTTGTTTGGATACGCTATCTAAAAGCTTTTAATTTATAAAAAGCTTCAAATATTAAAAGCTGTGATAGGAAGCGTTTAAAATTTTATAGGAGCTGTTTGTATATTTAATTACTGTTATACCTTCTATTTACTTGATCGACATATCTGAAGTGATGTCCAATCCACTAGTGTAGAGGAGGTTCGTTTACTAATGTGTTATTTTAATGTATTATTTCTGGTAAGGGTGATGTCTGCTTTTTCTTTTTTAAGAAATGTATAGGTCCCAGTCTTGCAACCTCTAGTATAATATAACATAGTTGATAGTTGGCACCAAAGTGGCATCAAGGCTTCTTTTTAAGCTATTATCATTCAAGTATTATAAAAACTATGGCGGGCCTGATTCGGATTTTTAGACGAAGATCTCCTTATTAGTGTATCTTTAAGTGTTTTATGCTTTATCGAATGATTGTTTGAACTTTGACAACCGGTCACCAAATGAAAAATCGTCTGCAAGGATCTTTTGTGGAATTGGTATTTATATGGGTGAATCGTAGTGTGGCATGCTCGAAGACCAAGACCAAGTCTTCACTATGTCCCCTGGATGTTTAGGGGGTGTTTGGGATTGCTTATTGAAAATAGATTATGCGTTTTTAATTAGCTGTTACAAAACGTGATTATGAAATATAGTGTTTGGATTTGATTATGTTGTTTGATATTACAATAATCAGATAAATGTTGGGCAAATCAGAAATTACCAAAATGGAATGGACATTCTTATTAATAAACTATATTATTTTAACATGTATGAATTTGTATTTTATTACGTACTTGCTACCATATGTTTACAGAATTCACATTAAACAATATACATAACAAATTGGTGAGATTCGGCCAAATCAAAATTTTCTAAACCATTTGGGTCCGGTTATTTTATTCACTTGGACTATGTGGAAGACCAACTCATTTCTTAGGGTATTTTATGACCATCCCTTCCACCTCTATAAGTTCACAGTAACTTACATAGCCTCCATCTCCATAAAGTGCCACCTGAAACCTTACGTTTTTGAGGTAAAATTAAATATATAAATGTTTGTTAAAAGGAGAAGAAGAACATGTTCATATCGTTAGCAGCACATTTTGGCCATCTAGAGAGAAATAAGGTAAGGTTAATATAGTATTTTATGACAAAAACAAAGCCACGATTTCTGGCAGCAGGGGGAGACCTGCTGCTAGCAAAGCCCTGTTTTGAAGGCCCAAAACGCAAATAATCGATTTTCAATTTTGTTTTGCCAAACACTACGAAGTGATTATCTGCGTTTCCAAAACTCAATAATCAGATAATCACCACCATAACGCAATCCCAAACACCCCCTTCGTGTTTAGTTGCATGTTTATAGGATTGAATTAGACCACCACTCTTGCATAGTTGCATTTATGTTCCCACTTCCCACGTTTCCCTTATTTCCGCATTTCCACTTTACTAGTTTTGTTCATGCATTTGTCATTTGGTTATATAAATGTAACATTGCATTATGGAATGGACATCACATAAGAAAACTGGTTCAAAGTTATATTCTGTTCCTTCCTTGTTTCTTGGGAGATTGACCATCTCAAATTGGTCTCTATCATATTTTTTAAAATATTGATGTAACTTTTGACTTTTTCTTGGTTATTCCAGGAAACCTGTTTCAGGGTATAAGTTAAAGGAGATCACTGGCAGTGGCATATTTGCAGCTGGTGGAGAGAATAATGTGGAAGAAACAGATGCTGCAAACCCCACTCCAAATAGCAAAACTGGATTACGAATGTATCAGGTAACTTTTTACTGTCTAAAGCACAAAATATTCCAGCCAATCCTGCAAAAAAGACACATTTCAGTTTTCAAATAATAAAAAATTAATAAGAACTTACAAAATTAGATTTGTTACGAATGTGTATGGTTATCATTCTTTCTGTCAAAATACCGTAGTGCATCTTTATGTATTGTAAAAGAGGTTTTATACTGTTTTGAACAATGCTGATTAGCTTTATTTTTATCAGCAAACGGTTTCTGGGATCAGTCACATTTCGTTTGGTGAAGAAGAATCAGTATCTCCTAAAAAGGCGCTTTCTGAAGCTAAGCAGCGGGAGCTAAGTGGTACATTAGATAACGAGTCAGGCGCAAAATTGAACAAGCAGTTTTCAAATGCAAAGAACAAGGAGCTCAGTGGAAATGACATATTTGCACCACCCCCTGAAATTAAACCTCGCCCTTTGGGAGCTCGTGCATTGGCGCTGAGAGAAAGTATAAGCATCGGTGAATCTCCACATGTAAGCATTTCTCTCATGCTTTACCTACATGCTTAAACATATTAGCAATATAATGCACTATCTAAGAACACATGCTACATTGGCACATTACATGTTTCATTAATTTAATGTTTTGAATTAAAATACTTGGAGTAGAGGTGCAAGATGGGTGATTGGGCGGCTTAGGTAATAAGTCAAATGGGTCTGGTCTGAAACGGGGCGATTTAGTATGCTTTGGTCCATGTTTTACATTTTATTAAAAGTCAATGGTTACTTGTGATTACAAAAACAATCGTGTTACAGTAAAAATCTATTTCTTTGAATGAAACGATTTTAGGTTCTATACAAAAAGTTAACTTTGGACAGACTTCCAGCTCACGCTCACCTTTTAGCAGTAGTTTTTAATATTTGGTCCATACAAGTAAATGGGTCAATATTGCCCTTCTAACAGTAAGCGCAATCTGGTGGCCCGTGTATCGAGGACCTTTTAAATACTTATACAAGTAGCTGAAGGTTCTCCCTTTTTTAAAAGGATTAAAATGAATTATGATGTCTGTACGGCTTCTGTCTTGGCTCTTAAATAATCATTGCGATAACTGTATTTCACCTAAAGTTTGAAACATTTATCTTACATAATGAGTTGTACTGTCAGATTAAGCATGTTACGCCCCGACATTACCTGTTTGATTTAAATGAGTTTGAACTTTGAAGTATAAGCCAGTTTATGCCATGCTTTTGCCCCCGCTCACAAGTACTTTACTCTCCAACTAAAAGAAGAAAAATACTGTTTCTTTATCATTATTTCACCAAGCTACATGACTGTTTCTTTACCATTATTTCAGCAAGCTACGTAACTGTTTCTTTACCATTATTTCAACAAGCTACATGACTGTTTCTTTACCATTATTTCAACAAGTTTTTTATGTACCTAATTTGCAATTTGACCTGGAAAGTCTTATTATGACTTATACTCTGCAACTACTTGTTAATAAGGACCTTAAAGATTCCAACTATCCTAGTTTGCTTCACTCTCTTAGTGTGACAATCTCAATCTATTTACTAATGAATGGGACGCGTTTTATTTCAAACGAGTCAAATCCAAAAGGTTAGCTAAAAGGATGATGGGTAGAGAAAGTTGAAAGTAGCTCCAGGTGCATTCAACCTCCTAAATCTTTTATTCAAACTCAATTTTTCGGATTAGTATTGTGATATATCATCTGAATAATCATAATTAACAGATTAATGTAATCATAATTAACAAACTAAGTTATTTATGCAAAATTATTTGCTGGCCTTCCCATCTCTGTCTGGTCCATTTATTGTGGTCCTAGGAAATGGGTCAAATCTGAATTCGCCATTTTTCTATTTTCTTGTTTCTTTGTTATGGTTCCCATCTTAATTGTTGATGGTCACATTTTTGCATCACGTATGTCATGTGGGATTTCGGACCAATTTTAAATGCTCCATTTATCTTTTAACCTACATTTCCCAGACAAATGGCGAAGAACCCATCAAGACAGCAAAGAAGATCCCAAGCCAGAAGTTCACAGAACTTTCCGGAAACAATATTTTCAAAGGTGACGAGCCTCCACCATCATCAGAAAAGTCATTGAGCTCTGCAAAGCTTCGTGAAATGAGTGGAAGTAACATCTTTGCTGACGGGAAAGCAGAATCTAGAGACTATCTTGGTGGCGTCCGCAAGCCACCAGGCGGCGAGAGTAGCATTGCATTGGTGTAGGTTCTAACTCATTTGTTTTACAACATTATTATTCGGAGTCGTTTTTTTTGTTCATGTGGTTGGTACTTGCCAATGACATTCATATGGATTTGAGTACCGTGGGTTTGTGGCTCTTTTTTATCATTTGTTTCATTAAGAGTATATGATAGTGTATGGACTAATGGTGTGCTGCTACTTTTCGCTGATTAGGTTGGTTATGTTAATAATTATGTGTTTCCCCTAATTAACTGCTTGATATCGAGTCGAGTGTTTGTTTCTTTCTGATCGGTAGTCGGTACAACAATGTTTGTGGAACATTTGATAAACTACATTGCTGTTTTATAACATGAGTAAATTTGTATGATCAAACTATATTGGTTGATGTGAAAAGTTGTTGCTTATAATCCTATCTTTTACTTTTTATCATTTTCTTAATCTAACAATGTGTCTGCTATATTTGAAGTTCTAAAATGTTGCTACTAACTTTCATTTACAATAAAAACCCTCTCAAAATTTATAAAAGTTTATATTTATTCCTAATTTCTATACGCACTAGCAAAGATGCTAATCTTTTTTGGGAACACATTGAATCCAAAAGAACAAGATACCCAATATCTGTGGTTTAAGTAAATGATCACTTAAGATTCCGAAAAATGTACAATCGAATAAAGATTAGTGTTGAACTGTTGATTGACCATTGCCATGGATCAATAATGTATCTGCTCGTCCAAAGATCATCATTAACCCCAACAACCATCCACCTGGCACGAGCTGTTGACATACCTAGGATCAAAACTAAATGATCATCCTTGTATCGCCAGTAAAACAAAAATTGGCTTTTATACATTGTCACGATTAGAACAAGGGAATTTAATTGAAGTAACAAATAACACTCTCAATATTGAGAAAATGTTCAAAAAATCATGTTTTACGATAAACTAGCTTATATTGCAAGGTGTGGTGTGTTATAGCATTCGACACATCAACAAAAACCCTACAACATTTCTTAGCCACCCTCAAATATACACACCTAGCGAGATTTGAACCCTTAACCTGTTGTTTAAAAGCCAATGACCTTAACACTATCTTTTGATGGAGGTCGGTAGTCGGTACAACAATGTTTGTGGAACATTTGATAAACTACATTGCTGTTTTATAACAATGAGTAAATTTGTATGATCAAACTATATTGGTTGATGTGAAAAATTGTTGCTTATTACGAGTATAACATTTAATCCTATCTTTTACTTTTTATCATTTTCTTAATCCAACAATATGTTTGCTATATTTGAAGTTCTAAAATGTTGCTACTAACTTTCATTTACAATAAAAACCCTCTCAAAATTTATAAAAGTTTATATTTATTCCTAATTTCTATACGCACTAGCAAAGATGCTAATCTTTTTTGGGAACACATTGAATTCCAAAAGAACAAGATACCCAATATCTGTGGTTTAAGTAAATGATCACTTAAGATTCTGAAAAATGTACAATCGAATAAAGATTAGTGTTGATTGACCATTTCCATGGATCAATAATGTATCTGCTCGTCCAAAGATCATCATTAACCCCAACAACCATCCACCTGGCACGAGCCGTTGACACGAGCTATCTATACCTAGGATCTTTCGAAAACTAAATGATCATCCTTGTATCGCCAGTAAAACAAAAATGGGGCTTTTATACATTGTCACGATTAGAACAAGGGAATTTAATTGAAGTAACAAATAACACTCAATATTGAGAAAATGTTCAAAAAATCATGTTTTACGATAAACTAGCTTATATTGCAAGGTGTGGTGTGTATTATAGCTAAGTGCCTAAGTTATAGCACTCTACACATCAGCAAAAACTCTACAGCATATATATGATACAACACGAAAAACACACCCAATCACATTACCCAAATTATGAAATACCACGCAAGATTTAATTATTTTACCTTTAAAATATTAATAAGGAAAACAAGGAAGCCATCATGCATCGTTATGGCATGGCAGAGGTCCTATAACGCCAAGCGACAATATGATGATGGCGACGCCATAACCTAGTTACACGATTCATGGAGAACCTAAAACATTCGGTATCGAACCCTCCTAAAATCCTAAAGAGAAATATCGTGAACTTTATCTACTAACTTGTGAACCTTACAATCTTACATATTGAGCTTAAAGAATCCTAACGAGTCACGATCACGTCTTTAGATTTTTTCAAATGGTTGGAACGGAACACAAACAAAATCCCTCACCGGATGCTTAACCAAAATTTTCAAATACGAACGGGTAAACAGATGTGGTTTTCCCTGTTTAAATTACCCGGGTTGAGCGAGCATTTTTGACTAAGTTGGACATAACCTCTCCGGGTTTTTAACCCGGGACCATTTCCAACCATTCCTTAGCCACCCTCAAATATACACACCTAGCGAGATTTGAACCCTTAACCTTTTGTTTAAAAGCCAATGACCTTAACACTATCTTTTGATGATGATTCAAAATTTTCAAATACAAAAGTATGTAGTAATTAACTAAATAAAGACGGTCATGAATGTAACTCCCTCGCACAACAATTACATAGAGGTGAGCATCGGGTCAAAACCGGACCGGACAAAAAAAACGGACTGGACCCAGACTGTTTTAGCCCGAAACCACGGACCAAGGACCGTGCCGAATATGTTCGGTTCGGTCTAGGTCGGTCTGGTCGAGAAGGAATTATTAGTCGGTTATACGTAAGACAGGATTGGACCGAAGACCGAACATAGGTAAAAGATGAATCGAGAAACCGGACCGAAATAGCTTCGGCCCGGTCCGATTTCTCGGTTCGGTTCGGTCCGGTCCAAGGTGCAAATATGCTCACCCCTTCATCACTATATAACCAACAACCCTCACTCACTAACCTCCACTCACACACACAAAACCCTCAAAAACACACACAGTAAAAGAAAAATGGGAATCGAGAAGGAACTAATCCGTGCCGGAAACGGCCCTAAGCCAGTCCCGGGCCAAAACGTCACCGTTCACTGTACCGGATACGGTATATATTCCTTTTTCCCCAGTTTTCAAAACCCTAATTTACCTGTATAAACACTAAAACTTAAATTACTAGCTTATTACATGCTTATTATATGCTTATTATATGCTTATTACATGCTTATTATATGCTTATTATATGTTTTACGAGCTTCATATATTATAGATCTGTTTTTGATTATTTTGTTTACTTGTTGAATTTTACGAGAGGTTGAGCTTTTAAAATAAGCTACCAAATATTTAGGAGCTTTTTAAAAGCTCTTTTCTTAGGGGGCGTTTGCTTCAGCTTATTTATCGGCTTATGAGCTTATTTATTTTCGGCTTAGGTGGTGTTTGTTTCGGCTTATATAGCCGGCTTATGGCTTATTTGGTTTTGGGCTTATATTTCATAAGCTCACTTTTTGTGGCTTGTTTTGAGATTTTCTGGCTTATATGAGCTTATCATGTTATGATAAGTTTATATAATCTCACAAGTTTCAAAATAAGCCACAAAAAGTGAGGTTATGAAACATAAGCCCAAAACCAAATAAGCCATAAGCTGGCTATATAAGCCTAAACAAACACCCCCTTACAATTCATAAGCTAAATTTTTCGGCTTATTTTGAAACTTTATAATTTTCTTATCACATAATAAACTTATATAAGCTGATAAGTCCCAAAATAAGCAAAGAATAGATAAGCCAATAAATAAGCTTAAACAAACACCCCGTTAGAAGCTACTTTAAGTAGCTTTTGAAACATCTAAGTTAACGCTCCCGCTACTTTGTCAAACATGTCTGAAAATAGAGCTCCCCCTTTGGCTCATATAAGCTAGCTTGAGCTAATAACTAGTTGTGCCGAACATCTTCTACGTGTTATGATTATATGAGCATTATGTTTTAGCTGTTTAGTTGAAAGTAAATATACTTTCATCTACTTATTTTAGCGCTATATTAGTGAAGATACTCTATTTGTTTTGCGGATTATACGAGTAGTGTACCTTTTGGAGCTGTTAGTTGTTAAAAGGAAAATGATTTATGGATTTAAAATGATACAAACTTATTATGTCTTGGTAGTTATGGACTTTCAGTTTTTTTCTTGAAGTTTGTGTGTATTTGAAAAGGGTAAAATGGACATCTAACTTAATAGTGTAATAATTGCATATTTCTTGCTGTGCGTGACGTTTGTACGATGGGCACTTTGGGACCGGAGGGAATATACTTATTGACAGTTTTTGTACTCCTTTTATCACAAAATATGTGTTCAAGAAACAAGTCATGTATTACTTGGGATATGCGATTGATACATATTTATATCCACTTCCCAAACAATTTACCAAGATTCTCATTCCACCCGTAGTTTTGTCCAATTGCAAAATTGCATTAACTCTACATTTAAACTTGTGTGTACTTGAAAAGGGTAAAATGGACATTTAATTGTTACATAACGTGATAGTTGCACATTTTAAAGACGGTGTGTATTTGGTATAATGGACACTTATTGTGGGACGGATAGTTCTATTATAGACAATTTTTGAACACCTTCCGTTCCAAAGTACGTGTTTAAGAATCAAGAGACATGCGTGTTTCGAATGTGCAATCGATACATTGTTAGATACTCTGTAGTTAATTTTCAACTTTATCTTTTCATAGTACGCATGCTGTCCGATACGTGTTTAGTGAAGTTTTGTGATAGGATGTAATTAAGATTAGCGTGACAGATTTTCGTAATTTTATATGGATGTATGGCATATTTTTAAGGTCAAACTAAAAATAAAAAAATTGAAAGCTGGTGTTAGTAGAATTGGTAATTCAAGTATCTTGCTACTCTAGATAATTAACACTCTTAATGTTATTTCAATCTTCAATTTAACTTCCAATTTATTATGATTACTACGAGTAGGCTGCTGTATTTGTATGTTCATTCAGATGATTTTAATTGTGGATTTAGGGAAATATGGTTATGCTGTTCTAATAATCGAGTTTAAACGTGTTTTCAGGTAAAAATGGTGATCTATCTCAAAAGTTTTGGAGGTTAGAGCTGTTCCAGTTTTCTATATCTGTTTTTTTATTTATTTATCTATGTTTGATATGCTTTTGTTTTTTATATATTGTTTTGATAATACCAGCACGAAAGATCCAGGGCAGGAACCATTCACCTTCAAAATTGGTAAAGGCCAAGTTATTAAAGGTAATTATTGACTAGAATTCTACTCTGTTAAGCTAATTAGTGGAGGTAGGTATCAAGTTATATATTCACTTGTAATTAATATGTGTTAGAAGGTCGAGTCAACTGGTTATGTAAAGGTATCAGGGCTAAATAAACATCTTAAATTATTTTTGTTGTGAAACTGAGTTATATGAGTAGTAGTCAGTTTCATAACGATTTTTGTTTGCAATAGTTAAAAAATAAAGTTTTAAGAATGATTAATATGTAAATGGTCTGAATTTTTCTTTATTTTATATGTTTTTACCTCTTTGGGATGAGGATTTGAAGTTACGAATGAGTTTATTGGGTGGTATTTTTGTATCAATTGCGCATGGAAACACTACGAAAGATGAAATATGGTAAATCGTTAAGGTTTGATAGGGTTCTGCAAGATGTTTGAAAGAACATTAGGAAGTAGCCGTAATGCATATGAAAAAGTAGGTTATATATAGTGTAATCCTCGAGATATGGAGGTTGTTGATAGTTAAAAGAACATACATTGGGCCGAATTTCGTAAACAATATATTACATCAGGTTACTAGTTAAATACATAAGATGTGAAACTGAGGTATTAAAAATTGTTGACTAGATGTCTAAATGTATAAATTGCATTTGCATAGGGGACATTTTAAGCTTTAGTCAAGCATATGATAGGGTTCTATTGTTACTAACTTACTATGTAAGTGAAAGTTGTATGCTTAGTTTTATTGAACTGCACACTATATGTGGATTTAATGGAAAATATGTATGATGAAATAGTATTGATTGTGACAGTGTGCTCTGAACAATTACGCAAGAGTAGGTGATCAGATGACCATTTAATTGTGAAAATTACAAGTGTATTGGATTACGTATCTGACTTTATTTTAAAATACAGGTTGGGATGAAGGCGTTTTGGGAATGCAATTGGGTGAAGTTGCTCGGCTAAGGGTAATATTATATCTTTCGGATGCTTTTTACGGTCAATTTCAAATATATCTGCTGTAGTCAAGGACCTGAGTTTTTTTTACAGCGAGTATAACATCTTGTATTGACATAATTGTGCAGTGCTCACCTGATTACGCTTATGGTGCTGGTGGATTTCCTGCATGGGGTATCCAACCAAACTCAACTTTGGTTTTTGAGATCGAGGTTCTTCGTGCGCAATAGATTGGTGAACATCCAAAGTGGACATGGTGCATGACATCCTGAACACTTCATGCCACGTGCTTAAAATTGTCTTTCGACTTGATATCATAAACTAAATTCGATAAACTTGTTATAACTTATGAGTGAACTACTATCTATGCTTATGATGTTTGTTACCGAGCATTTAGTTCTGTGTGCGTTAATTTAAGAATTTACAACCCTCTTCCTGATGAGTTCTTATCTAATATTTGGGAACATTTTAACTTTCCATTAGAATGCTTGGAAACTACTACTTTAGGCATGTTGGACTGTTGGTATAGTTGATAAAGGTGGAACTAGTTAGATTGGGTAGGATAACTTGTTCAGCGATCTACAACGTAGATGTGGCAAAATTGGGCTGGTCGGTCATGCGAAGTCAGCAAAATGGGTAGTTTTTGTCTGGGTTTATCTGAGTTATGCCAACTTGAGGCAGTATTATGTGTTCTTTTTAGTATGTCAATAACATATTTTATAACAATAGCAATGTAAACTAGGAAAATACAGAAATAAATTACATGAATTGTTCTTGTAGTATGTCCAGATCTCAAATTTTGTTCTGAATGATTGAAATTTTGCCGCCTTCTTTATTGTTGTTACTTTTAACGACTCCCTTCTTGGTGTCCTGAGGTTTAATGGATGAACTGTTAAGATCTAACGGCTTTGTGATGTGGGGTGTTGAAAGTAGCAACTATAAGGATGGGCGTAGTTCCAACTATTCACGGACGTAAAGTGAAACAAAGGCATATTGCTTCCACGATTCATGTATATTTTCTCTTATTAGGTGGTTCCAGGCATCTAAAAGCATTTGGATGGTTCCTAGTATGTACCATCTTACTTTATTTTGGTAACTTTTTTCACTTAACCTTTTGAGTCGTTAGATAGAAAGCTATCCAACTTGACCCAATTATTAGCAACATGGTCATATTTACACCGTTATTGACTACCGGTAGGGCATTGGTTACGATTGATCATAATGACTAAATTATCACCAACTTCAGGGCCATTTTGGTAAGCAAGATCCGAGAAAGATTGGCTGCTTTAGGAAAAATAATCTATACAATTGTAAACAAAACATTGTGTGAGAAAGTAAAATGAAGGATATCGTGGTATAGAGTGTATAGTTATCTTTGTAATCATCTTCATACATGTATACAATCAAGCATGACTGATGCTTGTGTAAGAGGTTCAAAGGAGAGTATTTCATTCGAGAGTTATGATATATACGACGAAAATATCTACCTAAACTATTCGACACTCGTGTTGAGTAAAGATTATGTTGGCATGTTTGATCAGGCATGGGGTCAGTTTTGTTACACATTCAGCTGGTTGTGGGACTAGTGTCGGTTTTGATGATAAGAGGCGTGGATAATTACTCTAAATATATAGTAATGACCATTTAATGAACCACTACAATTGATAGTTTATACATTGTCGCAGTAATGTTTGAACATCGATGATCAAGTAGTCTCCTTTTTTCATAACAAACGATCATTATATCATATATCGCCACACATACTCAATCCATGAAGATGACCGAGTTTATTAGCACAAAAGTTCACAAAAACACATACGACGCATCATGGCAATCTCATAAATAGCGAAAAACAACCTCAACTCAATACATACCAAACACCAGCGGCTGCTTTAAGAACACCATATCTAAGCATCAGCACTACCGAGCAGAGCCAAAAGCATGTCTTCATAATCTCCTCTAGTATCCTTAGCAACGGCCTTATCAAGAGGGACACTGTTCCTCTTTTGGTACTGATCTGCTATGGCCTTCATGTCAATTTCAGCTCGTGTAGCAACAACACGTGTGAGCGCACCTTCGTCTGTTCCTGTTTTGTTGATTGATCGCCTTATAACCTTCTCGAAGTACTTCTCAGGGTATGTTAAGCACTTGATGGTCGCTCTTAGTAATGTAAGGTACTCATCCTTTGGGTCTTCTTTCAAATCCTGGAAATCAAAAAATGGTTGAGTTACATTATAAGACTAAGGTTTCTTTCTTAGGGGTGTTTGGATGTGTGATTTGGAAACTGTTAGGTATAGTTGAGCAGGATCCAAACACCCCCTTCGTGTACGAAGATAATTTATTTGTACCTTGTTAATGTCTTTTCCAAACTGATTTTTGTATTGGTTCAGTGTTGCATTGATCTGCGCTTTGCTCCTCGTGGCGAGGATTCTAATGAAATCATCGTCATTGTAACATTTTTCACTGATTTTCGAATGGAGCAACTTGGCTTCGGTTTTCGCAAGAGTCATGTTCACATCATTTCCTTCGTAACGGTAGGTGGCCACTAGAGGCAACAACAACTACAACAAGAAGATAACAAGCATAAATCCAACGTTACACAAAAAATTGTCATATTATATCAAAATCACCATTTTTGAACTCTGATTATAAGGGGTTTTACTTTAAATGACTTGAATGGGACGCATAAATCTTTTAGAAAATGACTCATACCTTTCGGAAGTCACCGGTTGTGTGATATGCAACATCCTCTTCCATTGATTTCTTGTAGCAATTATGATAAGCTTTCTTTGCCAAAAGAAGATCATGAGCAGATCTGGTACAAACGATCTCCACAAGAACTGAATTACTTTTAGTCCATCTTTTTGTAGCTTCATTAGCCAAATACGCATCACGTTCAGATGCATCAAGTGTCCAAAGATGAACTAGCCTCTGAAATATCATAAAACATTAAACTCCATTAGAAAATCTGTTTATGATCATATATGAGTTACGTTTGACTATGTAAGAATAAGGTCAACCTCAAAATCGTTTGAGAGTTCCTTGTCGAGCGCTTTAAGGAGGTCTTCATTGTACGTTGAAGCATAAGCTTCTCGGATTTGCTTTTTTTGTTCAGCATTGCGGTGGGCTAAAATTTTTATGATCAAATCCTCGTTTGTTCCCCATCCTTCATGAACGCGAAAATTGATCACAAAACAATCAGTATAATGTCTCAAAACTAAACACAAGACTCAACTCAAAATGATCTAACAAAACTTCACAGCCTAAAGTAGAGTTATATTCATCAGATCACACTGATTGACACTTAAACACACAAACACAACAAATACAAGCACGAAGACACACTAAAATCAACTAACCAAACCAAACAAAACGATATCATTACAAGATCTCGGCCTAATTTCAACACCAATAATGCATATACACCTTTTTTTTTCCTCAAAAACTTAGATCAAAACCCAATAAAACACCAAACCATTACACACTATAAGATCAAGTGACACAAATGAGATCAAACATATCGGACTTAAAAGCGTAAAGTCAACTTAGTCGACATCATATACATGATCATTTTGATCAGAGAAATCCTCTTCAACAAGGCCTTGTGGCCCAACCGTAAGTCCTGCTTATTACATATGAGATAGATTTACGTAATTGCGTGTATTATGAGATAGTTACTTGCTTTAGAAGAAAAAGATCGGATCAAGTAACACATGACATGAAATCAAGTAAAGTTGTTACTAGTATCATTTACTTGATCGTCCTGCTTAGTACATGTGAGATAGGTTTATCGTGTATATATCGTGAAATAAAATGATAAGATCAAGTAACACATGACACGAAATAAAATAAATTCAGATCAAAAGTACGTGCTAGTCATTATCATTTACATGATCCTAAACTATATAAGATGAAAACTACAAATATATCAACCTGAGAAAGCTTTTCGAAGCTGTTCGACATCATCGGCTACGGAGATAGCACATTCAGGGACAGTGATCGTCGACATTTTTCTTATTTTCTTCTTCTTGTTTTTTTTATATGAGTAGTATTGTCTTTCTGTTAAAGGTTGGTTTGTATATAAAGAAAAAACTATACATCACACTTTCAACGCTCTTAATTATAGTAATAATGAATATATTTACTTTATTCATTAAGTTACGGTTACAAGTTTATTACAACATTTATGCTTTAACATGAAATTCATTAGGAATATTTGACTGTGAATGTGACTAATCTATACTACATATAATACACAAATGAATCTCTCTCCAAAAATTTCAAATGTACAAAAAATTATGCAATGTTTACAACACTTTAAAGCAAGGAATCTTCATAATTACAACAAGTAAAGCATTGTGTACAAGCAAAACATGCATAAAATACATAAATACATACATTAAATAGCCTTTAAAACACCCCTAAACCTAAAGTTACAATGATTTAAAGCATTGTGTACAAGCAAAACATGCACGACACGAAATTCAGACCGAAATACAGAAATATATACATTAAATAGCCTTTAAAACACCCTACACCTAAATTTACAATGATTTAAACCTAAAGTACAACCCTCTATGAACATCTATTAGAAGCTTGACTTCGAAAACACAAAAGAAAACCTCATCATCGATCTATTAGAAGCTTGACTTATTTAAAGCGCTTATGGGGTGTTTGGGATTGCAGTGTTTAGGAAAGAAAATAAAAGGCTTGATTATTTGCGTTTCAGAAGCATCAAAACAAGGTTTTGGAAAAGCAGATCCATACATGCTTTTTCAGAACGTGATTTTCCTTTCTTTGCCAATTTACCGAACTGCCCGCATCCATCTTCTTCTTTGTTCATATTAATTTAACTTTTTGCATTTCTTATTCACCTATCTGAATATTTTGTTAGTGTGAGAAATAGATATTTTGAGAAAGACGAAAAGAGGCGGAGGCATANTTGTGTGATAAGCAACATCCTCTTCCATTGATTTCTTGTAGCAATTATGATAAGCTTTCTTTGCCAAAAGAAGATCATGAGCAGATCTGGTACAAACGATCTCCACAAGAACTGAGTTACTTTTAGTCCATCTTTTTGTAGCTTCATTAGCCAAATACGCATCACGTTCAGATGCATCAAGTGTCCAAAGATGAACTAGCCTCTAAAACAAATCACGAAACGTTAACCAACATTAGGAAATCTGTTTATGATCACATATGTGTAAGGTTTGACCATGTAAGAATAAGATCAACCTCAAAGTCGTTTGAGAGTTCCTTGTCGAGCGCTTTAAGGAGGTCTTCATTGTATGTTGAAGCATAAGCTTCTCGGATTTGTTTTTTTTGTTCAGCATTGCGGTGGGCTAAGATTTTGATGATCAAATCCTCATTTGTTCCCCATCCTTCATGAACGCGAAAATTAATCAGTATAACATCTCAAAACTAAACATAAGACTCCAATCTAACTCAAAATGATCTAACAAAACCACATAGACAACAGTAAAGTTATACTCATCAGATCACACTGATTGATTACTGTCTTTACAAAATGCATAACACGATTCATTGTCATATTTTCTCAAGACTAATTGACACTTAAACGCAGGAACACAACGATACACGCACGAAGACACACTAAAATCAAGTAACCAAACCAAACAAAACGATATTATTACAACATCTCGACCCTAATAAAACACCTTTTTTTTAGTCAAAAACTTTCATTATACTTGGATCAAACCCCAATAAAACACCAAACCATCACACACTATAAGATCAAGCGACACAAATGAGATCAAACATATCGGATTTAAAAGCGTAAAGTCAACTTAAGTCAACATCATATACATGATCATTTTGATCAGAAAAATCCTCTTAAATAAATAAAAAATACAACACACACGAATTAAGATCAAGTAACACACTTAAAAAAGTACTAAAAACGGATGAACACTAAAGAAACACACACACACACACACTATAGTATTAATGTAGATAAGAAGATCAACATGGCCTTGTGGCCCTACGGTAAGTCCTGCTTATTACATGTGAGATAGATTTACGTAATAGTTACTTGCTTTAGAAAAAAATATCAGATCAAGTAACACATGACATGAAATCAAATAAAGTTATTATCAGTGACTTGATCGTCCTGCTTAGTACATTCGAGATAGATTTACTGTATATATATCGTGAGACAGTTAGTTGCTTTATATAAAAAGATCAGATCAAGTAACACATGACACGAAATCAAATAAATTCAGATCAAAAGTACGAGTCATTATCATTTACTTGATCGTCCTGCTTAGTACATGTGAGATAGATTTACTGTGTATATATTATGAGACAGTTAGTTGCTTTATATAAAAAGATCGGATCAAGTAACACATGACATGAAATCAAATAAATTCAGATCAAACGTACGTGCTAGTCATTATCATTTACATGATCCTAAA
This sequence comes from Artemisia annua, assembly GCA_014162995.1. Taxonomy (NCBI): domain Eukaryota; kingdom Viridiplantae; phylum Streptophyta; class Magnoliopsida; order Asterales; family Asteraceae; genus Artemisia; species Artemisia annua. The sequence continues at coordinate 179,024 of LBNU01013116.1, read as the reverse complement.
CTACATAAGATGAAAACTACGAATATATCAACCTGAGAAAGCTTTTCGAAGCTGTTCGACATCATCGGCTACGGAGATAGCACATTCAGGGACAGTGATCGTCGACATTTTTCTTATCTTCTTCTTCTTGTTTTTTTAATATGAGTAGTATTGTTTTTCTGTTAAAGGTTGGTTTGTATATAAATAAAAAACTATACATCACACTTTCAACGCTCTTAATTGTAGTAATAATGAATATATTTACTTTATTCATTATGTTACGGTTAAAGGTTTATTAACATTTATGCTTTTAACATGAAATTCATTAGAAATGTTTGACTGTGAATGTGACTAATTTCTTATGTCTTGCAACATAAACGGAACTTAAATAAACGGACCGTGGACCGGATCGAACCAAACTGTTCGGTTTGGTCCTTGGTTCGTGGTTTTGGGCTAAATCGATCTCGATCCAGTCCGGGTTTTTTCGGTCCGGTTGACCCGATGCTAGGGGTGGCAATTTGTGCCCGAAATCAAAAAAATTGACTAATTTTGACAAATTTGTAAAAGATTTGCGCACTTTTAGCCCCCACTTTTTTTTTTGAAATGGGCATATATTGCCTATTTAAAAGTTAGATGGGCACAAACGGGCACATATTTTCTCTCAATTGGAGAATATTACAATTGTTTTATAAGAAAAACTTATAGATGTAATATGTTTAATTTTTTAAATATAAATAAGGTGTTACGTTTGAGAAATTTATTTCGTCGTTTTGGGTCTTTTCTAAAGCGATTTGTATAACATGCGCCCGTTTGGCTCGTGCCCGTTTAGCCCGGTGCCCGTTTAGCCCGTTGCCCGTGCCCGCCCGTTTTGACACCTCTACCCGATGCTCACCCATAGTCTAACATATTAATCGATGAGACTGGTTGGTAAGGATTTGTCACCTAATTGGTTTCATATTATTTCTAAAGTTGTGTAAAAAGAAATTGTTTACAACTATTTTGTGTTTAATCTTACTACATATTTGATAATATTGCTTTCTATATCAGTATTCCTATTTTCCTTTACTTTATGCAAAGTTGAAACATTCAATAAGCAATCAATATGTTATTTACTTATTGGTCCAACTACTAATTGTGCTTTTTAGGGAAATATAATAAATAATTTTGAATGTTCCCATTGATTTCGCCACGTCTCAAAGATTAGATAGACAAATATATTATTGTGTTTTTGGAAAGATGTGGGTGTCCTCGAACTAATAATTCATTATCCACCATGCTTTTTTTGAATATAATTTTGATGGTGACCCCTTTTTAGGGATCTGCGTTTCATACAAAGTTGCCGCGTTTCCGTATTTCATTAAAATACAAAGTAATGTATTTTCGTCGACACGTATTATTTTATAAGATATTTAATAATTGGGAAAAAAAAAAAAAAAGTTTTTTTATGGAGTGTATAAAAAAGGGAAAATTGCACAGATAGGTAATGAACTTTGAAAAATTTCTAATGTTAGGTAACGAACTCTCAAAAATACTAATATAACTAACGAAACTTATTGAAATCTTTAATTTTATGCAATATGTGCTTCATTTACAACTGGTCACCGGCTAAACCGGTCACCACTTAAAAAAAGCCATTTTTGTATTAAAAAATGTTGACCGAACAAACACAGTAATCATTGTTGCTAACCACTGGTAAACAACAACAAGAGGAAGAACATCAAGATCGAACAACATTGGTAAACAACAACAACAAGAGGACGAACATCAAGATCGAAGAACATCAACTTCACACACCCAATCCAACCACCCAAATCCCACCACCCAGATCCCACCATCACCAAAACCCACTTCATCTTCTTTCTTTATTTCTCACCACACTATTTGTTATCAACAGACCAAAGCCATCCAACCCTTGCCTGCCACCCGCCGTCTGCGACCACCACACCCGCCTCAAAATAACTTCACCCCACCACCTCCAAAACATCAACATCACATCTCAGATAGTTTGGGTTTTGTCAACACTGAGCAAGAGGTATTCGGTATCTTTTTGTGGTGAATCGGTTTGAAATGGAAAGGGGTCATAAGGTTGTTGGTTAATGTTGGTGTCTTCATTATCCACAATTAATAGAAACTGTGGGGGGTTACATTTGTGTCCCTGATGGTATTTTTCGGGGCAACGGAAACAAAGGCCCGCTTCTCGTCTTTTTTGCATGCCTCAGGTGACAAACGAGTAAAAGGGAGAGTCACTGGTGATTTTGTTGGGGTGGACAGTAAGGGTGTTTGGGATGGGTTTGAAGTGATGGCCAGAGGGGTTGTTTGGTTTGATGATGATGGGCTGTATGGAGGATTGTGGTTAGGGGCGGTGTATTTCGTGCGGACACGGTTGTCGTTGGTTTTATCTTCAATTAACTTAGCAAGACCGATTGCTTGAGTGATGGTTTGGGGTCGGAGTATGGATAACTCCTGCCGGATATCTTGTCTAAGGCTCGAAATAAAGCAATTAAGCAAGGCTTTTGGCGATGGTGGCAATGAGTTGGGGTGTTTGCTCATATTGAGTTGCTAGTTGTTTCATGATGATGTCGAGGTGGGATGCTTGCTGTGATGATGAAGCGACCTGTTGTTCATTGTGTAGTTTGGTGGAAGCAACAAGTTGTGATATGTTTTCAACCATGGCAGACATGGTTTCTTCAGTTGGGGGTGTGTCACCTTTAGGAGGCACAGTAAGGAATGATGAAAGCACCAAATGATAGCAGCTGATTCGATTTTTGTAGTTACACGTGGCCCAATAAGCTTAAACGGTCATATAGCATAACATTAAAGGTTTTAACAAGTTTCGTTGGTTATATTAGTATTTTTGAGAGTTCGTTACCTAACATTAGAAATTTTTCAAAGTTTATTACCTATCTGTGCAATTTTCCCTATAAAAAAATCAGATTATTTTTTAGACCAAAAGATAGCATGATAAAAACGACCTTCTTGTGAAAATGCGAGAGACATCGATGGAATAGAGTAGTACGGAGTATAATATATGACTTTCTGTTCCCGAGTTTTGAAATGACAAAAAAGAAGAGAAAAGACAAAACTTAGCAGAAAAGAAGATGAGAGAAGTGATATCTTGATTTTGTATATTGTGTTTTCGCGTTAGAGAGGAAAAAAGAGAGATAATTGATGATTTTTTTAATTATACTCTTTGTTATATATAAAAGTTACGTTTTATATTAAAAGACTGATTTGAGATGGCTAATCTCTAAAAAAAAAAATATAAAAAGAAGCGAATGGCTCGGGTTTAATTAGTACAATACCGGTATCATCATTTAAATATATAATTGTATTCATTAGAAGCTTCCTAATATAAATTTCTTCCAAAATCACATTTAAGTAATTGTATTTGCGGTTACATGATAGGAGATTCTCATATGACTTTTGCCAACAACTTCTACTCTTCTAGATCTAAAAGTCTTGTAGATCTTACAGTGAAGGAGTATACGGGTTGATCTTATTTACTACCAAAAGCGTCACGACTAACTCTATCCCTCTACTTACAACCTTACTTTTTTTATCAATGTTTTTCTCTTTTACTGTTAAACGTAGCAAAAATTCACAGTACATGGATATAGATTGAACAATAAATTAAAAATAAGAATCCTTTTAAAGGTTGGAAATACAAATTTTCCTAAGTTTATTCCAATTATATTAACTTAGATAATGGGCTACTACCTGGGCCCAAAACATACACAAAGTGAACTACCAACGGGACTCATTAACTGCCCTATATTATAATTAAAAAACTTTAATAATAGGAACAAATCTTTTTCGGTTCGAGTCTTGAAAGTATCAGCCATGAAGATGAAGGTATGTGTTAGCTAATAGCTATTGCCTATCAGTAGCAAGTCAAGTTATGGTATTTGTCGATTAGGAAGTTGAATATGCCTAGGATTAAACTAGTTTCCTTATATATGTTACATGCATCCTTTTATTTTTTCCTTATAATCGATTCTAGGTGTTAATAAAACTTATTTGTTCTGTTAGACTTGTAGTATTTTTGTTCGTCTTGTCTCTTCATTCTTCAACGGGTTACGTTAAAGGTTGCAAGTGAAACAATCATTAGATAAACCTTTTTGTGCTTTATATTTTTGGGTGGTTTACATTTTGGCTTACGAGGTTTGAATTCATCACCAAACATACTCAAACCGGGTAAAACCCTCACTTTTTAAGAGGTTTGTGTGGCCACTATAGGGGTGAAATTTAGACCTCTCACATTTTACCCTTTTGCCATTAGGCGAATCTCGAGTGGTTCTAAATGTATTGTAAAATTATTTTTTGTGCTTTTTTAAGTAGAAGCAATAAGCTCATGACTTTATGAGTCGGGTACAATGACTTTCCTGGCATTTAGCTTGGATTGCTTTTGTTTTAGCTTACATCCGGGCTAACGTGTTTATATTTCAAAATCTCAATCTTTTTTTGCTTATCGGGGTGTTTGTTTAAGCTTATGTGATTTTGGCTTATATTTCCTAAGCTCACTTTTCCTCAGCCTAAATTTGAAACTTAATGGCTTATATAGGCTTATTATGGTATACTAAGCTTATATAAGCCCATAAGTTAAAAATAATCCGAAATTACACAAGCTCGTAAACCAAAAAATAAGCATAAACAAACAACCCTATAATAAGCTCATAAAAATAAGCCTGAAAATATGGACTTATCATATAAGCTCGTAAGCCTATACACCTTAACAAACCACCCCTAACTAGCTTATTCTAAGGCTATAAGCATTGTTGTGTGTTTTTTCTTTGTTTAAAAGCAATAAGCTTGTCAGGTATTTGTGTTGTTTAATTGGTTTCATATTTCTTTTATGAAAGCAATAAGCTTTTTGAGTGTTTGGATTAGCGTGTTAGCTTATTATAATCTAATACTTGATAAGCACAGATTTGTGTTTATAATTATTAGTATTATATTATATGAGCAATAAGCTGACCGAATGTTTGGATCATGTATTTTAATTGGACATATGGTGTTGCATTGATAAATTAAATTTTAAATATTGTATTATGAACATGTTTAGATGGAGCAGATTTCAAATGGTTTGGTATGTGATGGTTTCCCTCCCTTATCTGCAAAACATCCATGGTTGGTTGCTCAGAATTTAGAAGACGAAGAGAACAACATTCAAGACCTGTTTTTTTACACGATACATAACGAGTTGCCTCACTATCGGTGTCGAATCCCTGAGTTGCTTGGGGAACGTATCCGAGGATGTTTCCATGGTTGGGTGATACTTTCCAACCATCCAAACAACAATAAATGGTCTCTTTGGAAGCCATCGACTTCTAAGATCATACGTCTCCCCACCTTGATTTTGGAGTAACACAATATTTCAAAAAAATAAAAAATAAAAAAAATCAACAGCCTCAGTCAATTACTCACGTGGGGTCACCCCACCATTTTAATATATAAACTTTTTTATTTTCTCATTCTCTCTCCACCAAACTTCTTCTTCTCCACAAAGCTTCATATGCCATCTCTAGATCTGTCTGCTCCTTCATATGAAACGGCTTGGAAACTTCTTAAATATCCGGAAACAGCTAGGGATACGGCGTGGAACCCAGAAACGGCTAGGGATACGTCTGAGAAACGTTTCGGGGACGTTTCGTTCGCGTTTCCGTTCCCAAGCCGTTCCCAAACGGGCACGCGGGCCTTCCAGGCGTTTCGGTGCATCATAGCCGACAAGCCATCTGTCATTGTGGGAATGCAGGTATCGCCTCTCATTTAGTTTGTGTTTGTTTATCATATATATTAAGAAAAAAATTATTTGTCCTGTTTTATTATGAGCCATTAAAAGATGGCTGTTTTTATAATTATCTTTGTATTTTCATTCAAGTTCTCTTAATATTTAATTATTTTTAAACATAACACTCTTTTGCATACATTTTTTATTTGTGAATAAAGTATCCCTTTTGAAAGTCAGTTTGGTTTTAAGGGGATTTTGTTTCCAGAGTGACCCAAATGGGACATAAAAATCTATCTTTTGTGGGAAATTTTGTCTTAACTTTCTATTCATGTAGGCTAAAACGTGATCATGGAGAAGCCAAACGCATAATTGATTCTAAAGTTGAGATGAAAAACAACAATGATATATTATTAACGCCAGGTATGGATTGTGGGGTTAAATCCAGTGAATCACACCTCCTTGACGTTCCGTTTAGTGTTTTGGAGACAATTATGGAGTATTCTGCTGGCGTTGAATACATGAACCTTCGTGCTACATGCAAACAATGTCATTTAGCAGCACCTTTGGTAAAATGGCGAAATGATACGTCATTAGGGAGATTACAAACGTATTCACTAGTTTCACCTTGGCTTATGGTAGCGGACAAAAACCGAGGCGTTATGACCTTTACTGATCCTATATTGGGTGGAAATTACTTTTTGAAAAAACCCTGTATATCAAGAGTTTATGGAAAATTGTATTGTTCAAAGTTTGGCTGGTTATTATTTGAAAGCTACAAGTTGAATCGCTTATTATTCTTCAACCCTTTCACAAATGCTATCAAGGGGCTTCCATATCTGGAATATAGTTTGGAAAGCATGTGTTTTTCGGCACCACCTACTTCCCTTGATTGTATGGTTATTGGGTTCTTAAAACTAGAGTATTGGCGTGTTTACATCCTTTATGTGAATCGGGAACCAACATGGCGTACACTTAATCTTGGCCCTGATCGACATACTATTCGTTTTTCAACTTTTTATGGTGGGGATCTTTATGCTTTGTGTGAAAAAGGAGAACTTATTATTTTCAATAATTTGGGCAAAGAAGATTGTTATTGGAAGTTTGTTGAAGCCGAAGCTCCCAAAGGTGGTTGCACATCTTGTAGACAATATTTCTTAACGAATTGCGATCAACATCTTTTACTAGTGAGAGTAGGCGAATATGGAGGACATGTTGAGGTTTTCAAACGCAATGAGTCAAAACAAGAATGGGAGAAGTTAGATTGTATAGGCAAGCACATGATTTTTGTTTGTGGTACAACATGTCTCTGCATTGAAGCCAAAGTACCAAAGATGGAGAATAAGATCTTTTTTCCACGTCTACATACGAAGAATAGGAAGGTAGTGTTTTATTCACTCGACACATGCAAGTACCACACATTTGATGGCGAAAACGTTCAAGAACATGTAGGGGGTTTCTTTGGTACTACATATTATCTCTCCCGTAATGCTTGGATTGAACCAAGTTGGTCCTAGGTGACCTATTTATTATCTTTTTGTAACATGACAGGACATGTTGACGTGTTGCATCTTTTATTTTATTCAGTGTTTGAGCTATTTTAGTGTAAACATTTTGCACAATGCCATCTGATGGTTTTCATTGTTTTTGCATCTTCTATTTCAAATAGAGTAGTTTTATGTCCAGATAGTACAAATTCATCATTGCAAAACCCAATGGAATCGTGTCTGATTTCCCAATGGTAAGTGTCAGCTAAACCTCCTACTAACCCTGTTGAAAGTTGCTTGATTTTGATGGAGTTTCTGTGTACTGTTTACTGTTTACGATAGAAGGCAAGGAATTTCGAGGGCTTTCACCTTCCAAGGAATTGATGGCTGGGCTATCTGCCCGCAGTAGTAGTGTAATACAGGTAGCTTTTGCACTGCTACATCTAATAACGGATAGGTTTCTTATTGTTATTTTTTCTTCTATGATCAACTTTGACAATTTATTTAGTTATCGACGCAATTATCATTCAATGTAGTTGCCTTGATACTTGATAGCTAAGGCGATATAACAAAACATGTAAGTAATGTGTCTTGTGACTAAAGAGATAATCCACACGTACTTTATATGGCTTACATCAAGTTCATATTATGTAACAAGTAAAAACCAAATGTTCAGCTTACATGTTTGACAATTTTTTATAAACTTATTGCAGAGAATAGTAAGCTACCTTTGACCCATTATAAGTCAAACATGACCCAAATTGACCTGTTTTCATATATGTTACTCCCCCTTCCCACAAAAGGTGTCTAATTTTTATAATATGGAGAGCCACAAATAGCTGATGATCTTATTTTGATTACGATTCTTGAAGCCATTTGGAAGTATTAAATTCTAATCACATATCTGAACCCTTCAAGAATGCCATCATGTTCCCACACTGATTTTTGGAGCAAGTCTTTCCTTAAGTTGGTAAGGGTAATTAGTAACATTTTATTTATTTTACATGTCTGAATTGAGAAAGCTTCGACTCGAGTATGGGCTATTTAGACAGTTAATATTAAATGGCTTCCGATGCGAACAGCCCCACTATATTGGTTTGAAATTTTGACGTTTTGTGTGCAAACAAGTCAGGTCGAGTCGATTACCGTCAACTCGAGCTCAACTAGATTACTAAAACTCGGGCGCGAAACTTTACTCAATCTCGAACCTGACTCGTTTATCAAAACTTGAGATCAACCAATTATACGTTTTAAGGTCGAGCCAATAAATAACTGTCATATTTAGTGATGACGTATAGTCTACACCGGGTCACGGACCCGATTAGTAAACAATACTAATATTTAAGCCCGCTACGTGTGGCCCAGATTCATGACAGTTGGACTACCAACTGGATGGCTTTGGCCCATAAGGCCCAAGCCCAAAACATATTTATGGAACGGATAAAGGGATATCTTCTAAACAAGGAAGATATTCACTAGCAATGACCGATATCGGCGGATACGCCGTAGAGTAAGGAACAAGTAACCTTATCGGTTACATGCCTATAAATAGAGGGAACCCTAACCCTCGCAAAGGTACGATTCACAAAGCGATCCTAACTCTTCTCA
>LBNU01013116.1:148223-168966 GCA_014162995.1 Artemisia annua | reverse complement strand
TAGAATCTGATTAACTAAACCATATGCCATACGATCAACATGAGTTTGAAGAATAATTGATTCACAGTAGGGGCTGATGAAAAAGGAACCAGCATCTCCTTCAATCCCCAGATTGTGAAAGGTCCCGGAAGCAATTTTGTAGACACCAAGAGTTGTGACCCATCCTTCTGGGTTCTGAAATTCAAGTATCGGGTCATTGTTACCATCGAAACCAATTAACTTCAGCTGACAAGGGGTGGGAATGTTAAGCATACATTGGAAAGATGCTATTGTTCCACCAACAACCGTAAGCAGCCATATGCAGAAAACGAAGTGGTCATCACGATTTATGTTTCTAGAAACAACAATGTTGTCTCTTAAGTTCGAAACTTGGAATGGTAAAGGAAGATTAACCAACAACTCAGCTGGTATTTCTAACTCTTGGAAATGGTAGGTGACCAAGCTGAATGACACCATCATGTAGCTCTTGAAAGTGCTACCATCATCACCATACAATCTTTCATATCCACACCAGAAGATATGCCCACCAACGACACATTGACTTGCCTTTTTTAATCTTATTGACTGCCGAGGCAAAAACTCAGTTTGTAAAGGGTTCCATTCTCTGGATGAGAATGTGAATAGTAAGACTGACCATTGATGCTGTATAGGATTGAAGGGGTAAGATATCTTGAGTATTATTGGATCAAGATTATGTGGGCGTACCCAAATGCCAGCAGCCGCTTTTCATATTCTTCATATTGTGTAAATAAGCCACAAAGGTTCCACATGATCGTCTGATAGGTGGGTTCCAAAAAAAACCCATGTAATCAGGCACAATTGGACCATAAGAAAAACCCAAGACCCCGTGAGAATACCCAATAGGTTTCAAGTCAGAATAAGAAAAGTTTGTAGGCACTTCTGTGCGAGAAAAATCATCATGTAAAAAAGAAATGTAACCTTTAAACCCTTGACGATAGCATAAAACAAGAGTTGAACTATTGGCAGGGGAAACAACACAACGTGCTGTGAAATGCAAAGTGTCTATACGAGCCTTCCAACTCTTAGAGACACTTCGGCATTGAAGAATACGCTTAACAGGAAGCCTTCTGACAATGTCAATTTGAACTTCCACTGGAATGTTATCGGACATGGTGAGTGTTTATGGGCTGATGAAAGATTGGAAAGATGTTTTGTGAGTGTAGAATAATGTGGACAAAGGAAAGTATATATACTACAAGTGCATTTACATATGCGTTTCATGGTCAAAAAATAAAAGTTCCAACCATTTGCCAAAACAGGTAGTCCTAAATAATATCCTTCAATTTTCATTCAGCTTTTCTCTAATTAACGAAAAGTATTTTAATTTACTCGTAATGATGACTTTCGCTGCATATTCCTTTAAGAAAAAATAAATAAATAAACCAACATTAAGTTCATAAATAAAACTAATACTACGAAACTACCAACAAGACTTAAGACGTAACACAACTATCAACAAGACTTATAACATACTTTACCATTTAAATTTGGTTCTACAATATGACAAAAATATTAAGTCTAAAATATAGTGTAAGTAACAGGATTCGTCTTGACTGAGATAATGAAAGAGTGTGGCCTGCCATGAACAATACACGTAATATCATTATCGCAATCAACACGTTTCAATAGTAAGGGCAGATCGTATGTAACGTCACACATGGGTTCAATTGCTTTGTTATTTTGGCACCGTCTAGTACCCTTTGTGAGCTTGATCTTTACCACAAGCTTAGGCTCTTTAAAGAAAGTATCTTGTTTGTCTGTCGAAATACCGCAATATCAAGATAGATTCTATTAAGAGCCAAAACTTGTGATCAAGATCCCACCCACAAAGGGTGCTAGAAGGTGTCCAAACTAACCAATGTAACCCGTCTACAACGTTACGTACGATCTGCCCTGATAATTGAGCATGTTCTTACTAAACATTTGTATAGACATTGTTTGATATAGCTCACTTAAACGTCCGTAACATACAAATTAATTATGTATATTTAATGACGTTACAAAGAGCATCGTGCATGAATGAAATCATCTATGTGCAAGAATGAGAAAATCTTATGAAAAGGAAAATAGTTATTACTTTATCAACTAGTTGCGCACACAGCATACTTATAACATATATAACAAGTAAACACAAACAAATAAATAACACTTACGAAATAGATTTTACTTTATTAACATGGTCTCCTCGTAGCATACTTATAACATATATTACTTTATTATTACTTTATTAAAAGTGTCTTTGGTAAAAAATAAACATCACTTACGAAACGAACACTCAAATATCTAATCAACAAAACCCAAAAAGAAAAAAGAAAAAAACAAATTTTATAAAGTTTAATTTTACACTAAAATTGAAACCCATTATATTTTTAATCTGTATATACAATTTTATATCAAGAACGCACACATTCTTATAGGCATTTGGTCAAAACATCCATGCTACGTTCTTCAAACTTAGGCAACTAACTGCTTTCTTTATATCAATAGAAACTAACGGAAATCAAATAACTCTAACCATAAAAAGGCTTAAAACAAACAAGATTTTTACACACACATTCTGGTAGGCAATTAGTCAAAACAAGCTGCCAAACTTAGTCAAAACATCCAAGCTACGTTTCTCAAACTTAAACATGTAACTGCTTTCTTTATATCAATAGCAACTAACGGGAATCAAAATACCCTAAGCACAAAAAATCCTTAAAACAAAGAATTATTGTTGTGAAAAAATTAAAGTTCAAAAATTTTTTCAAATGAATTTACAAGTTTGGGAGTACTTCCAATGAATTCAAATCTCTGCAATTACAATCGCTAGTAGTGAAAACAGTTGACCGTGTAGTTTTAGCCTGATCGGGAATACAAACAACCTCCGCCGTGTATTAATCACAAGCAAGATTATGTCAATAGTCTGAGGCCCGATATCTGAGCTCACCTACAACGGGTTAAGTAAACCAACCATCTATGGTAAAAGGTAGCCCGGAATCACCCCTAGATCCGTTCACCCCCATAGAAGTAGCCAGTAACCACTAATTTCATCCAATACATAGACCGATCAAATAATCACAAAGACAAACACAAAGGTTTCCACGGACCGCACTTGAAAATTGTTTCGAAAAATTTTATATAGTTTAATTTTACACTAAAATTGAAACCCATTATATTTTTAATCTGTATATACAAGTTTATATCAAGAACGCACACATTCTTATAGGCATTTGGTCAAAACATCCAAGCTACGTTCCTCAAACTTAGGCAACTAACTGCTTTCTTTATATCAATAGCAACTAACGGAAATCAAATAACCCTAACCATAAAAAGGCTTAAAACAAACAAGATTTTTACACACACATTCTGGTAGGCAATTAGTCAAAACAAGCTGCCAATCTTAGTCAAAACATCCAAGCTACGTTTCTCAAACTTAAACATGTAACTGCTTTCTTTATATCAATAGCAACTAACGGGAATCAAAATACCCTAAGCACAAAAAATCCTTAAAACAAAGGATTATTGTTGTGAAAAAATTAAAGTTCAAAAAAATTTTCAAAAGAATTTACAAGTTTGGGAGTACTTCCAATGAATTCAAATCTCTGCAATTACAATCGCTAGTAGTGAAAACAGTTGACCGTGTAGTTTGAGCCTGATCGGGAGTACAAACTACTTCCGCCGTGTCTTAATCACAAGCAAGATTATGTCAATAGTCTGAGGCCCGATATCTGAGCTCACCTACAACGGGTTAAGTAAACCAACCATCTATGGTAAAAGGTAGCTCGGAATCACTCCTCGATCCTTTCACCCCCATAGAAGTAGCCAGTAACCACTAATTTCATCCAATACATAGACCGATTAAATAATCACAAAGACAAACACAAAGGTTTCCACGGACCGCACTTGAAAATTGTTTTGAAAAATTTTATAAAGTTTAATTTTACACTAAAATCGAAACCCATTATATTTTTAATATGTATATACAAGTTTATATCAAGAACGCACACATTCTTATAGGCATTTGGTCAAAACATCCAAGCTATGCCTGCTTTCTTTATATCAATAGCAACTAACGGAAATCAAATAACCCTAACCATAAAAAGGCTTAAAACAAACAAGATTTTTACACACACACTCGCAATTAGTCAAAACAAGCTGCCAAGCTTAGTCAAAACATCCAATCTACATTTCTCAAATTAAACATGTAACTGCTTTCTTTATATCAATAGCAACTAACGGGAATCAAATTACCCTAAGCACAAAAAATCCTTAAAACAAAGAATTATTGTTGTGAAAAAATTAAAGTTCAAAAAATTTTTCAAAAGAATTTACAAGTTTGGGAGTACTTCCAATGAATTCAAATCTCTGCAATTACAATCGCTAGTAGTGAAAACAGTTGACCGTGTAGTTTGAGCCTGATCGGGAGTACAGACTACCTCCGCCGTGTCTTAATCACAAGCAAGATTATGTTAATAGTCTGAGGCCCGATATCTGAGCTCACCTACAACGGGTTAAGTAAACCAACCATCTGTGGTAAAAGGTAGCCTGGAATCACCCCTAGATCCGTTCACCCCCATAGAAGTAGCCAGTAACCACTAATTTCATCCAATACATAGACCGATCAAATAATCACAAAGACAAACACAAAGGTTTCCACGGACCGCACTTGAAAATTGTTTTGAAAAATTTTATAAAGTTTAGTTTTACACTAAAATTGAAACCCATTATATTTTTAATCTGTATATACAAGTTTATATCAAGAACACACACATTCTTATAGGCATTTGGTCAAAACATCCAAGCTACGTTCCTCAAACTTAGGCAACTAACTGCTTTCTTTATATCAATAGCAACTAACGGAAATCAAATAACCCTAACCATAAAAAGGCTTAAAACAAACAAGATTTTTACACACACATTCTGGTAGGCAATTAGTCAAAACAAGCTGCCAAGCTTAGTCAAAACATCCAAGCTACGTTTCTCAAACTTAAACATGTAACTGCTTTCTTTATATCAATAGCAACTAACGGGAATCAAATTACCCTAAGCACAAAAAATCCTTAAAACAAACAAGAACCCTAACCCTAAACAACCACAGTATAGAACTCCCAATAAAACTTAGCCATCTTCTGTCAAACTTATAAGCCATCTAACTTAGTAACAAGCACAATATAGAACTTCCAAAACAAACATCTAACAATGTAACAGCTTACTCGAATAAATAGCAAAAAAATCACAACTTTAATGAAACCTTACTCAAATAATAGCTTACAATCCTAATACCATACATAAACCCTAATACCAAAACGTTCTTTACCCTATAGTATAAACTAAACCTTAATCGAAAAGATAAGTACTTACCCTACCCCAAACCATTTTACATCGGTTGATTCGGATCTGTACAAATAAACTTGAAACTAACCCTAATAGCTAGCTTCGGATCTGTACCATTAAACCAATCAGTAACCTTAATCGACCATATTATTACTTAATAGGTAGCTTCGGATCTATACTTATTCGGATTTGTGTCTGTCTAATTAGGGTTTCGATTGGAATGAGTACATTCGATTGTAGATCTGTTAGTGAGAGATAGAGTAAGAAAGTGTAGTGAGAGAGAGAGAGAGAGAGAGAGAGAGAGAGAGAGAGAGAGAGAGAGAGAGTAAGAAAGAGTAAAGTGTGAGTGAGAAAGAGATGTAAAAAGAGTAAAGTTGTGTATTTATGTATAAGTATTTATGTATAAAAAATATATAAAAGTATAAAGTATTTAAATGTATTTTTAATGTGTATTTTAAAAAGTATATAATGTTGTACCAAAAAGTATGGAATAAAAAAATATAAAAATTGTACCCATACCTAACCAGTCGCCCAAGAATGGACATTAGTGGGACCAAGTTGCTCATGAAATATGTACTATAAATTAATATAAAAAGATCATACTTTTTTGCTAAAAGACAAAATAGCAAACTCTCCCAAGAAAGTAGGTCCCAGTTGCCCAAGAATTTAGTGGGTAAAGTTGTACTATGCAAGTACATAGTGGGGACACCAAAGGTGACACGTATCACATTTCTGGACAGTTGTCCAAGATTTTTTGGGATATAGTCGCCCTTGGGGTATATGAGGAAAGTGGAATATTTTGGGTTACATGGGGTGAGTACTTGTGTAATTTTGAGATATTTAAAGAATTACCTCGAAAAAAAATGTCAAAAGTATATATCATAATGCCCTTCTAATGAAAGATTGAAAAAACTCGTCCTGTCAATTAATCTTTTTGTCGCTTAACATTGATTTACTTGGTAACTTTTACAAGATATTTTATATTTTTTAAAAAATAAACGGTGAGAAATGAGTTGATTTGTTTTGATGAAAATCAAATGCATTTGTCTATGTGAATTTTAATTTTTCTTTGATCTTTATTAAACTCACCCTTAAAAGCCATTTAGTCTCCTGTAGTAGTAATGATGACGTATGGTATGGATTCGGATCACGCACCCATCCAATACGCAAGCCCATCACGAATGGGCCATTATGACGATATTTGCAGCCCACGAGGCCCGCGAATACAGAGCTATACTTAAGCCCACCATGAGTGGACTGTTTAGCCAACACCTAGGCCCACGTAGGCCCAAGCCCGGTCACGGGCACTTGCCCAGTATGCGATATCTTCTATTATTTTGATAGATATCGGATACCGAGGATTGGGGAACACGAAACCAACTAGGGTTTCGTGTGTATAAATAGAGGCCTCCTCAGTCCTCTAAAGGTACGATATTAAACCCTAAGCTACAAGCCTTAAACCTAAACACGATTACTTACTCTCACGCCGGAGGATAATCGGGGGAAACAATCCCTCGATAAGCCTAAC
This sequence comes from Artemisia annua, assembly GCA_014162995.1. NCBI lineage: Eukaryota > Viridiplantae > Streptophyta > Magnoliopsida > Asterales > Asteraceae > Artemisia > Artemisia annua. The sequence continues at coordinate 162,101 of LBNU01013116.1, read as the reverse complement.
GGTGTTTGTCGTTTTTCTTAGTGCGCAGGTCCCAAGCAACTTTACCCGAATTGTTACTCAAGCTAAGCCATGCCCAACTTTTATATCAACAAGTGGCGCCATCCGTGGGACCACACACTAAGAGCTTTCCAAAAAGACTAGAACAACAAAAACTAGCAACATGAGTCAATTGCGAACTCAGCTTGACCAACTAACAGGAAGGTCGCAGAACGACCAGAATCCCAGGCAAACCACTGGAACAACCAGCGCACCTAGGGAAAGGGACCCAGAGACAATTATCCCAATCACAAGGGCACCCAACCGGATCCCTACCATAACCGTTGCCCCGAGGGAAACGCCACGCGACGCATTCACCACTCTTGGTCAACCAATGCCGGAGGTGAATCCATCGGAGCCACCACTAGCACCTCCGCGACATCAAGAACCCAATCCGGGGACGAACGTATCCGCGCTGGAGGGGGTCGTACCCGAGCTACCTCCAAGCGAGTTCGTGGCTAAAAATTTCGAATCCCTAACCTCCCTCCTGCGAGAGGAGGCAAGGAAAAGGTCGAACCAAAGCATTCAGGCTCGACTCAGTTTTGACTCAGAACTTGAGGCATCCCCGCCACCCTCTCGCAGAGAACGACGAGAGAGAAACACCCGTCGAACACCGGTATTCAACAGAATCGGGGAGCGGAGGGAAGACAGTGAACCTGAGGATAGACAATATCGCTCGGGAAGCGAGACCAGTGGGCGCCGCCGTAGCGTTCATGACAGAATCGGCGGTCGCAGAACCCAAGAAAGACTGAGGGGACAGCGATATTCTCCAAGTGAGAGCCCCTCAAGTTCGAATTCAAGCGGTAGTCGGCGCAGTCGCAGGAAAAGAAGGACCCCACCTTCTAACGACTCTGAGGACAGTCGCCGCGACAACCGCAAAAGAAGAAGCCCATCTTCAAGCAACTCCTCGGACAACGAGGAAAAAGAAACGGGCCACTGGAAATCAAGGAGAAGACATCGCAGTCGTGGGGACGAGGACATCTCCCGCCCCTGGCGCCGCCAAAAGATTGATGCGTTCACCAGACGCATCAGCGACTTCTCCGAGAACAAAAGAAGGCGTTTGCCCACTAATGTGAAGACATATGACGGAACTGGTGATCCCGATGATCACCTAAAGATTTTCGAATCTGCAGCTGCTATCGAAAACTGGCCACAACCTTTGTGGTGCCATATGTTCAACTCAACATTAGTAGGGAACGCGCGCACCTGGTTTAGTAAGCTTCCACGGAGAAGCATTGATGGCTATGAAACAATGTGGAAAGCATTCCGCTTAAACTTCACCCAGAGGAAAAAGTGCGCCAGAAACCCTGTTGATCTCGCCAGAATAAGACAACGCCAGGGTGAGTCCACGAGTACTTTCGTGGAGCGTTTCAAGGATGAGTGCATACAGTTTAAAGCGTGCCCAGAGATATTAAAGATCTCGGCTTTCATGAACGGGGTCAACAACCCCGAACTCATTAAGAAACTCCACGACGGGGTACCGCTGACCTTCGACGAAGTCATGAAACGCACCAGATCCTTCATCCAGGGTGAAACCGCTGCTGCGGACAGCAAAAAAGGCTACTCGACCTACAAGTCGCAAGACCAGTCCCGGAAACAATCCAATGACCAAGGTAGTAGCCATAACAGGAGTTACCGCAGTGAAAGGAACAAACGGGGGAATGATAAGTACACCCCGTTAACGAAAACCCCAGGAGAGATATTCGCGACAGAAGGCGCGAATTTTCCAAAACCACCAACAATGCGCACTCCAGAAGACAAGCGTACTGGTAATGGGTTTTGTGACTACCATGGCCAAAAAGGCCATACCACCAACGAGTGCGTCCAACTACGCCAACTTATAGAAAAAATGGTGAAGGAAGGAAGGTTGGACCACCTCGTTAAAAATATAAAGGAGGGAAAGGACAAAAGCAGGTCCGAGGGTAAGAAAGATACCTCAAAGGATAAGCCAGGAACGATCTTCATGATACAATCATGGGACCGTAACACCAAGCAGAAGGTTACCCAATGTTTCTCACGGGGAAACAAGATCTCCTTCCCATCCTTAACTGCGGACAACGCAATCGCAGAGCCACTCATCATTGAGATACAAGCAGGGGGTCACGATATCCACCGCATGTATGTTGATGGAGGGGCATCTGCGGATATCATGTACGAGCACTGCTTCAATAGGCTCCGACCGGATATCAAACGCCAGCTAAACCCAGCCACCATGTCACTAACTGGTTTTGCAGGTGAAAAGATATGGCCTATAGGACAGATACGGCTACCAGTCACTCTTGGTAGCGATGAACACTCAACCACAGCCTGGGTGAACTTTATGGTAATTAGATCCCATTCGCCATACAATGGGATCATTGGAAGACCAGGGATATCTGCTCTACGCGCAGTGCCATCCACAGCGCATGGAATGATGAAGTTCCCGGTGGAAGGTGGCATTGTCACACTCTATAACAATACCACACCGCCCGGAGAATGCAACGCAGTCACCAGCGATACAACACCCACACCAACACAGCCAACAACAAAAGTCCCAAATCTTAAAGTGGCAATTCATCCTGACTACCCTGAACAACAGGTGTCATTGGGTGGATCATTGTCTGATAAAGGCAAGACTGCTGTGTGCGCACTCCTCCAAAGGAACTTAGATGTCTTCGCTTGGGAGCCAAAACATATGACAGGAGTACCGCGGTCAATCTCGGAGCACAGGTTAAACATCCGACAAGGATTTACTCCGATACGGCAAAAGAAGCGCGGCCAAGCCCCAGAACGCGCAAAGGCAATACTGGAGGAAGTGCACAAACTGGTGGACGCAGGGATCATGCGCGAAGTTTTTTACCACGACTGGCTCTCAAATCCAGTAATGGTAAAAAAGAGCGATGGTAGCTGGAGGATGTGTGTGGACTTCACGGACCTGAATAAGGCATGTCCACAGGACTGCTACCCACTTCCAGAAATAGACTGGAAAGTGGAATCGCTATGTGGCTACCCCTTCAAATGCTTCCTGGATGCATACAAAGGGTACCACCAGATTCAGATGGCAGAAGAAGACGAGGAAAAAACGGCTTTCCACACCAGCCAAGGCGTTTTCTGTTACACAAAAATGCCCTTTGGCCTGAAGAACGCAGGAGCCACTTACCAACGCTTGGTGGACAACGCGTTCGAGAAGCAAGTTGGCCGCAACCTGGAAGTCTATGTAGACGACCTTGTCATAAAAAGCCATACTGAAGAAGAGATAGTGCGGGATATTGAGGAAACCTTCAGCACGCTGAGGAAGATAAACATGAAACTCAACCCTAAGAAATGCACCTTCGGGGCAACGGAGGGCATGTTCTTGGGTTACTTGATAGAACAAGATGGCATTAAAGCGTGTCCCGAGAAAACAGATGCAGTCATCCAACTTCCATCGCCACGCACCCTGAAGGAAGTCCAGTCCTTGAACGGAAAGCTGGCTGGACTAAATAGGTTCCTCTCAAAATCAGCGGATAAGTCGCTCCCCCTTTTCAAAACACTCAAGAAGTGCATAAAAAAAGGAGACTTCCGCTGGACCGCAGAAGCAGAGGAGGCTTTCACGCTACTAAAGCAAACAATAGCTGCGCTCCCAAAATTAGTAGCACCCCGACCAGGGGAAGAACTAATTATCTACCTATCCGCAACTCACGGCGCGATAAGCGCAGTATTGCTTACGGATAGGAACTCAGTGCAAACACCGGTGTACTTCGTCAGCAAAGCACTCAACAAAACGGAGGTCAACTACACCGCTATGGAAAAACTAGTGCTGGCGCTAGTATTCGCAGCCAAGAGACTACGCAGATACTTCCAAGCGCACCCAATTGCCGTGATCACAGATCAGCCCATCAAACAGGTGATATCCAGACCCGAAGCTTCGGGACGACTAAGAAAGTGGAGTGTACTATTGGGCGAGTATAACATATCCTACAGACCGCGCACTGCGATCAAAGGCCAGATACTCGCAGACTTTATTGTGGAAAAACCAGAAGATGAGCCCACACCCCCACAAATCAAAGCAGTACTGGAAGCACCATGGATCCTCTTCACGGACGGATCCTCATGTACCGATGGGTCAGGCGCAGGCCTCATCCTCACCAACCCTGAGGGGATGGAATTCACTTACGCACTACGTTTTGAATTCACTGCCACGAACAACGAGGCAGAATATGAGGCCCTAATAGCTGGACTACGCATTGCAAACCGGATGGGTGTACGTAACCTAGAGGCAAACGTAGATTCAAGATTAGTAGCCAACCATGTGTTAGGCGAATATGTGGCCAAGGAGGAAAATATGATCCAATACGGCCAAGTCATTAATCCAAAACTTTGACAGATTCACGATCAAACAGGTTCCTCGTGGAGAAAACAAGAAAGCAGATGCACTGAGCAAGATAGCATCCACAAGCTTCGCACATCTATCAAAACAAGTTTTGGTTGAGATCCTGAAGGATAAGTCCATCTCAGAGATGGAAGTGCCGATGGTGATAGAAGAGGAAGAACCAACGTGGATGACCCCCATCATAGAGTTCATAAGCAAGGGGAATCTCCCACAAGACCAGAATGAAGCCCGAAGGATAAGACGTATGGCGCAAAGGTTTGAACTCAGAGATGGCGTACTATACCGGAGATCTTTTCTCCAGCCATGGCTACGGTGTGTAGGCCCACTCCAAGCAAATTACGTGCTTCGAGAGATACACGAGGGATCATGCAGCATGCATTCCGGACTACGGTCCGTGGTCACGCGAGCACTCCGATCAGGATACTACTGGCCAACAATGCACCATGATGCACGGGAATTGATCAAAAAGTGCCACGACTTCCAGGTCCACAGACCAATCCCGCGGCGGCCACAACAAGAACTCTCACCAATCACCGCGCCATGGCCGTTCTACAAGTGGGGCATCGACATTGCTGGACCCTTTCCTGCTGCAGCAGGGGGGTTAAAATTTCTCATCGTGGCTGTCGACTATTTCACAAAGTGGATTGAAGCAAAAGCTGTAGCCACAATAACTGGTAACCAAATCAAAAGATTTGTATGGGACAACATTGTGTGTCGATTCGGTTTACCAGGAGAAATCATCTCGGATAACGGAAAACAATTCCGGGACAATCCATTTAAAGACTGGTGCGAACAATTGAACATCAAACAACACTTTGCATCCGTAACCCATCCCCAAACAAATGGCTTAGTTGAGAGAGCCAACCGCAGTTTAGGGGAAGGAATGAAAGCGCGCCTAGACAAACATAAAGGGCGATGGGTGGATGAGCTTTCACATGTCCTATGGGCGCACCGTACAACCATCAAGGTCAGTAATGGAGACACCCCCTTCTCACTTGTCTACGGGGCAGAAGCTGTTATACCAGCTGAGATTGGGATGCCAACCATCCGCACAGCAGAAGTTAACGTCACGACAAACGACGAGGAACGACGAGTAGACCTGGACTTACTAGAAGAAAGGCGTGAGCGCGCAGCAATACGCGAAGAAAAATCCAAGTCAAAGATGAAGGGGTATTACGATGCCAAAGTTCGTCATGTTTCTTTCCGACCAGGTGACTTCGTGTACAGAGCAAATGATTCCAGCCGCGCAGAAGACACGGGGAAACTAGGACCAAAATGGGAAGGCCCCTACGAAGTCATTGAAGCACTTGGAAAGGGCGCGTACAAGCTGCGCGACACAAATGGCCAAGAGCTACAGCGCACATGGAATGTTGGCAATCTCAAGAGATGCTACCTCTAGATAAGGCTACGGCCCAACACGCGGACATACATGCGTTTTAGTACACGCCCAATAAATGTCCGCGAATTTCTTTTTTTTATTATTGTATTTCCTTTCTTCATACAAGTATGATTGTGTCTTTATTTCCCAAAAACTTGCAAGTATTAATAAAACACGCCATGGTTTTTAGCTAACTCCACGGCACATTTTGTTCATTAATTAAACATTATTAATCCATACCCATGATGGTATTGCCCATGCGGCGTGCATGCACTTATTAACAACCCACGCTGGTAAAAGGATGAGTAAACCTACTAAAGGACTCGTTGAGTAAGAGGGTTGCAAACCTATCAACATCGGATCATGAATCCTTGTTAAACACCTTACATCTAAGACGTTAGAGTAAGTCCTTTGCGCACCCCACGACGGATGCGCAATAACGCATACGCTGCATGTTTAACAAACACAAAGAGTTAAGATAATTAACCTTTTCACTTTAAATGGTAAAAAACAGTACGCTGAAACCATTATTTATCTAAGTACAAAAAGAAACTCATACAAGATCATAATTGTTCTAAGTACCAAAATTTTCGTAGACAACTATGATTCCTTAAAGACTCGTATGCAATTATGATTCTTTTGCCATGCGCAGATAGAGAGTTCTTATACTAATGTATATACACTCCTAAGTAAACAAGTGAACACTTAGATATTTTTCAGGAGATATCAAGATACATTCACGAATACTTAGCGAAACAAAACTAAAAGTTTCCATTCAAAAGACTATAAGTCAGAATTCTACAAAATGTGTTCTCAACAAAACACTAACAAAATACATAGACAACTAAAAAATCTTGGTGCGTCTAAGCCCAGTGTGACTACTCTCAGCAGCAGCAGGTACAGCCTCGCTAAGTCGGGTCAGCATCTTGGCGTCGGTAAGCGACACCGTCGCCACGGAAACTGGGACCCCGTCGGACCGCGGCTGATGGGCAGCACCAATGCCGCACATGACGGCCTTCCCCTTAATGCCCTTCTTCTTGGCAAGTCTAGCAGCATGGGCGTCCAAAACTTCTTGCAGGGGAACTTCCTTTTCTAACAGAAAAGGGTTCAGGCGGTCGCGCGGCTGCGCAAAGACAGGGATGTGTAACTGCGAGACGTCGGGCTTCAAGTAAAAGTCCGCCAAAGCCTCAGCACCCTCGGCAGAATGCCTGGACAGGGTAAGTCCCTTCATGATCGCGCTGATCGGCACGTCCTGATCACGCTCCAGTAAAGCAATCATGGGGAGCTCCACAATCTTGAGGTCGCCCAGTGCAGCAATAAGCTGCTCATACGAGTCAGTCTCGTATCCAGGAACCTCAGCAGGGGGCTTCTTCAGCAGATCCGCCTTCGCAAGCTCCTCCATAGCCTGCGACTTGCCACGCTGCGTGGCGCAGTCGACAACTTTGCCAAACTTCCCGACGACCTCAGGATCTTCCATGGCCCCAAGCGCGGCCAGGCGCAACCCATGACTAATCAGCCACCTGAAACAAAGGAATCACACTTAGCCTATGCAATAAGCAAACATAAAGGCAAATATATAAGAGGAAGAAATAAAAACAAAGGAAACTTAGCCTTTGAACAACACAGTGAAAATGAGGCGGATTTATATATTTTTCCCACCCACCATAGATAGCTGCCACGTGGATCCCACTAACTCGAATCGTGTGGACGGGAGTTGAAACAGTACATGACACGTGGATAGAGTCTTCACTTCCCGAGGTACGTGATTTGTTCTTTTACAGACCAGATGCATTACACGTGTATTCTTGGCGGTAAAAAATAGAATTCTTCCCGCGCACGAATCAAGGGTAGTTGCGACACGGTTTGAGTCTAGCGTCCGCAGGTCTTACCTACGCACACTAGACTGGGGGGACATGATGACGTATGGTATGGATTCGGGTCACGCACCCATCCAATACGCAAGCCCATCACGAATGGGCCATTATGACGATATTTGCAGCCCACGAGGCCCGCGAATACAGAGCTATACTTAAGCCCACCATGAGTGGACTGTTTAGCCAACACCTAGGCCTACGTAGGCCCAAGCCCGGACACGGGCACTTGCCCGGTATGCGATATCTTCTATTATTTTGATAGATATCGGATACCGAGGATTGGGGAACACGAAACCAACTAGGGTTTCGTGTGTATAAATAGAGGCCTCCTCAGTCCTCTAAAGGTACGATACTAAACCTAAGCTACAAGCCTTAAACCTAAACACGATTACTTACTCTCACGCCGGAGGATAATCGGGGGAAACAATCCCTCGATAAGCCTAACGGTGTTTGTCGTTTTTCTTAGTGCGCAGGTCCCAAGCAACTTTACCCAAATTGGTACTCAAGCTAAGCCACGCCCAACTTTTGTATCAACAAGTAACGATGTCTTCATCACCAACTATATAAACCCTTAAGCTCCAATTCAATTTTACCAACTTGATAAGCCGAATATATTAATCAATATCCTTTAATACAGCATGTCTCTTAAGCAAGAAGATATTATCCGACCAATTGCGAACTTTCCTCGTGACATTTGGGGAGATCAATTTCTTGAACTTGATCAGGTACGCATCTATGATAATATAATTTCAGTTTCCTTCTGTTTTTTACAAGTGTCAACCTCGTTTGCAAACGCAACTAATAAATTATTCAGCTTACTAAGGGTGTTACGTCTAGGGGTGTTAACGAGTTAAGCTTTTAACAAGCTACTCTAGCTCGTTTATCTCATGTCGAGCTTGAAAATTATCGAGATCGAGTCGAGTACGTTCAAACAAAAGTTTGTGCTCGATTAGTTTCACGAGTCGAGCTTATAAATCTAATACTTGGTTTGGCTCATTTGAAACATCGTTTAGTTCTTCGAGTTGAATGAGCTTTTCGAACGAGCAAAACAAGCTAGTCGATCTAAAAAGGCTAATCGATCCAAACAACTAGCTTTTAAAAAATATATATATATACTTTAGATGTTTCTATAAGTGTTTATAAAATAATTTAAACTCAATAACATAACTCAAAATAAGTCATGCATAATTAGTATCAAACTAGATACTTCAAGTCTATATCCATTGCTTATTTGGTGTTTTAGTTGTATAGCAACCATCCTTTTTTTAACTTACGTTTCTCTTCCAATGTGAGATACAATCCTTTTTTAGCAATTCTTTTAACATAAACACACTACATGTAAGAACAATATCAATGAATAATCACTGCATGTACTTCTAAAAATTATTAAATTGTGTATTCGAAAAATTACTATACCATTTTTATAAAATAGTTTTACTTACATCCTTGACTATCGGTCGTTATTATCCAGCAGGAAGAGCAACATGGAGTTAAACAAGAACAAGAAGTCAAATATTTGATAGAAGATGTGAGGAAAGAAATATTTACATCTTTGAGTATACCGACTCATCATACAGAGTTGTTGAAACTAGTTGATGCAATTCAACGCCTTGGCATCACATATTATTTTGAAGATGAGATTAATCAAGTCTTGCAACTTAACACATCTATGATACATATGGTGATAAATGGACGGGTGCTAATACTTCCCTTTGGTTTCGACTCCTAAGACAACATGGGTTTTTTGTTTCAAGCGGTTAGTACGAATAAGTTTTTTTTATAGATATTATGATGCAACAAAAGTTTATGATAATGTCTAATATCAAAATTAAACAGATATTTTCAGTAAGTACAAGGACGAAGAAGGTGATTTTAAGGAATCTTTAAAGGATGATGTTCATGGTTTACTTGAGCTGTATGAGGCAACATATATGAGTATGCCTGGGGAAAGCATATTAGATGATGCTCTTGCTTTTACAAGAACTTGTCTAACTGCCATAGCAAATGATCCTCTTTTGAGAGAGACCACAGTGTCTATGCGGATACAAGAGGCGCTAGAGCAACCTCTAAACAAAAGGTTACCGCGGATAGAGGCGCTACGTTACATACCTTTCTATCAACAACAGGCTTATCACAATGAGTCGTTACTGAAACTTGCCAAGTTAGGGTTCAGCCTACTTCAATCCCTACACAAGAAAGAGCTTAGCCAAATTTCCAAGTACATAACAACTCACGCTTCTTTTTTATTACTCAGCATGCCCAAATTCAACTCACGCTTCTTTTTTATTACTCAGCATGCCCAAATTAACATACAAATAAAGTTTGTTTTCTCTTAAGTATTAATTGGAAATAACTATACCTCATATATTTGCACATGTGCATAAATCATTGTAGTGTTAGAATATAGCATCATAACGTATTTGTTTGGCGTGTTTGTGTGAGCACTCGTAGAGGTGCTTACTTTAATCACTAATTGTTTCATTTGCTGGTGTCTACGAGGGTTAGTTTTCTACGGAGTATTTATTTTTCATGTTTTTCTTTTCCTTTAATTTGTTTGTTATTTGTGTGTTAATCATAATTGCTTAACTAGATCTAATATCCCCTGCGTACTCGTAGTTAATTGGTTAACTTAATGTATAAATTCCAACAACATGTAGGTGGTGGAAAAGTTTCGATGTTCCAAGCAATCTTCCTTATGCAAGAAATAGGCCAGTTGAGTGCTACTTTTGGGCACTAGCAGTGTACTTTGAGCCACAATATTCTGTATCGAGAGTATTCTTAGCAAGATTCTTTTTTATTCAAACACTCCTGGATGACACCTATGAATCTATGATGCTTATGGGACTTATAAAGAGCTTGAGAGCTTTACTAAAGCAATTCAAAGGTATATAAGGGAACATGCATGAACTTTGACATCCATTGATTAGAGCAAACATTTTTCAAATCTAACTAGTTACTAATGGATTCACATACTCTCGCTAGGTGGTCAGTTACATGCTTGAACGAGCTTCCTGAAAACATGAAGCTTATATACCAAATACTCATGAAACTATTTGAGGAAATGGATGAAATCTTGTTGAGGGAGGGAAAAGCACACCATCTCAACTATATCATAGACGCGGTAAGTTTTAACACATCATGTTTGTAGTAATATCCATTCTTAAAAGTAAATTCTCTTCGCCCTATGGTTGTATGCATGTAAGCCATTTTTATTCCTTGTTTTTCCTGTTTCTTAAAATTTCTATAACAATTATAAATGTGACAAAAGATCAGAAACTTCTATAAAATGTTCCGATTATTAGCTTTTGTAACTACTTATAATTTTCTATTTCTTCTTTGTGTTCGAATGCTGAAACGTGTTTTCATAACTTGCTATCTTGAAATTGTTTTTTAAACTAAAAGGTTCCTATTAAATAACTTTATATTTTCAATGAATAACATTGTCTATGTTTATTGAGTAAACGTCATGCACGCAGGTGAAAGAATACATCGAAAGCTACCTGACAGAAGCAAAATGGGCAAATGAAGAGTATACACCCACGATGGAGGAGCACTTGGAAGTTTCATATATTAGTATTGGTTATAAATGTGCTCTAATAGCAGGTTTTGCTTCCATGGGTAACATAATCACAGATGAAGTATTCAAATGGGCTTTCAGCAATCCTCCTCTTGTCATTGCCTGTTGTCGACTTTGTAGGACCATGGATGATCTTGTCACTTACAAGGTATATCAAAGTGTAATAATTTCTATTCCTAATGATATAGTATAACTGAAGTCACTTCCTGTAAAATATATCTCGACATATTACTCGATCATACATTTTGGGGTACGTACTTGACTCGTGTGGTTTCTAAGATTACAACATAAATTGTAGGAGGAGGAAGATAGAAAGCATGTTGCCTCTGGTATTATGTGCTATAGGAAACAATTTAACGTTAGTGAGGAACAAGCCTGTGAATTGTATAATAGAAAAGTTGAAGATGCATGGAAAGAAGTAAATGCAGAGTTCATCTCGTGTAAAGATGTTAAACTGCCTATAAGGATGAGGGTGATCAATTTTGCACGTTCGATGGATGTCCTTTATAAGAATAAGGATAATTTCACACATGTTGGAGAAGAACTCATAAATCATATCACCTCTCTACTTGTTGATGGCATCATTACATGAGTTCCAGTATATATGTCCTGACTTCCATGTCTACATAAGTGAAGTTGGACCATTGTGTTGAAATGGTTGTTTGTTGTAACATTCGAATAAGATGGCAGGTACTTAATTTGACAGTTAATAAGTATTAACATGTTCGTATTTCCGTGTACGTGCAATGATGTGTACGTTATATATGTATGCAGTTATATATTGATAAGTTATTTCGTTGTATGGTTAATACAAACGAAGGTTGGTTAAACTTTGGTTTTTGTTCACTTAGGTCACTCTTGTTTCTTTTTTTCTTTACCGAACTCATAATAAAAAGAACTTGTAAGACAACATCGGGCTCACTTTCCATAAAATAATAATAATAATAATAATAAAGCTTGAAAGCGAGTATCTGAACGAACAATTTAAGTAAAATAACCTAAATATCGTGACTAATAAGTTCAGTGATCTTTTACGTAAACAACAAAATTAGTAAAGTAACCACGTGAACAAAAATGCAAATTTCAGTAACACCACCCTTTTATTGTAGTTCGAACTTTATGAGTTTCTAAAAACAAATAAAGACATGGCATCGTGCATGTACTTCGTGCTTACAGTTATATGAACACAATAATCAAAATTAATAATTGATTATGAGTTTCTAAAATACAGTTTCGAAAAATTAATACTGTAATTAACCTAGCTATTTTCAGTTTCATTTTGATAACCTAGTAGGCTGGTATAACCGAATATTTGAGAACTGTCTTCTTCACCCTGGGAATTGAATATTACTCTCTCCCCGAACTAAATGTGCAGTTTCAAAATGAACACAATAATCAATTACTTTGAGAAAACCAAAATAGCTAGGTCGATGCTTAATTTGTGACAGAGAGAATATATGACTCTTGTCATTGAATATTCGTATTCTAGCTAGCATTAATATTTTGGCAGTACACGTCTAGATTAGTAGTTAGTTTCATTCTTCTTGAGTCCCGTTCTAACAAAGTATGGAATAATATTGTTGTAAAATAATACTATCAGAATATGATGTTCAAAGAAGATACGAGAAATCTAAGAACATGGGCCAAATGGTATAGGGGTTTCTTATAAATATGATGAAATACGATAAAAGTAACCTTGTGTAAGTACTAATGACAAAAATCTTAATCCTGCATATTCAATTGTTTCGAAATACTAATTTTTTTGAACGGCAAATGAATATAAATAAGATAACCTCTAGCAAGATGCAAACAAAGAAACAAAGTTTTATGAATAGAAATGAAGATACGAGTTTCACCAAAATCAGTCTCTGGATATATGATAAGGGGGTTGATAATTCCACATAGCAAATTACTACATACACATAAATATCATGCATGTCCTTATGCATGATATTTATGTGTATGTAGTAATTTGCTATGTGGCAATATCATTTGCCATATGATAATGGGCATAAGCATCTCATTCACGATTAAACTTGCTGGTGATAGAATATTTGTCACAACACACTAATTACGTTAACTTGATGTGATATAAGCACACACTAAATAAGAAAACATTAAAAAATTGTACAATCTGTATACTAAGAGGTTGTTTTTTTTTTCCTTAGCTAAGGATTAATATGGGTCCCACTTCCATATAAGCATCTTAATGGGGAGGACATGATAAATTAAGTCTTGTGGATATAGACCATTTAAAGGATTTGTGTGGGTCTCATCTAAAAAGTAATAATATTAAGTGGCATTCCTTAGCTAAGGGGAAAAAAGAAACACCCCCTAAGACCCTTACTTATTTGTTTCATGAAGTAAAATTTATTTCTTATGTAACATATCTACGAAAAACGTATGCGGATGGATGTGAAATGTATACATTCATAGAGAGATAAAAACCATGTCATAAGGAGTGTGGTTATTGTGAAAATAAACCTATACATTTATAGAGAGATAAAACTTTGTAATTAAACGAGAAATGTTAGGCTCACATAAATTTTTTTAAAAAAATCTTACATGCACATGTGAAAAATGAGGTACACCAATAAAATTTTATTATATATATATATATATATATATATATATATATATATATATATATATATATATATAT
>LBNU01013116.1:116222-147082 GCA_014162995.1 Artemisia annua | reverse complement strand
ATATATATATATATATATATATATATATATATATATATATATATATATATATATATATATATATATATATATATATATATATATATATATAGGGTCACGTTCAATGCAGAACCACCATTTTGTACAGAACTTTACAGAACCACTTTGGACCAATGAGGATTTAGTATTATTTAATATTTTTATTTAATTCAAAAGGGCATAATAGTAAAATATATTTTCACTTTTCTTTTTGATTTTTTTAATAAAAACACGTTTTTTAACCTTTAATTTTTTTTAATTTTTTTAAAAACTATATATTCTTTTTTGCATGCATGTTTTCGAAAAAAAATGGGTGCATATGTGTTTTTTTTATATTGTAATCTTACATTTGTTTTTTGTGTACAATTGTTTACGCATCTAACTTGTTTTGCTTAAAATGATAATTACACATATGTTTATGATGTACATTCTTTAATTTTTAAAATTTATAACTAAAAGACATGAACACATACATGTAACCTCTAAATTTATAATAAACCAAAACATAAATAGTATACACAAACTTTGATGTAAAATAAAATACAATTCCAATACAAATGTATCTTGTTAAATATAGATGTGCACGTCGTCAAAAACATGTGTGCACTCTTCTAAGAACATACTTGCACGCTTCACTTTCTCATCAAATTCGTTAAAACATACGAGTACCCTTCTAGAACATATGTGCACGCTGTGCTTTCTCGTCAAAATCATTAGAACATATGTGTCCGTCTTACAAAAACATATATGCACGCTGCAATTTTTTGTGAGCACATGATCTTACTTTAACTGCACATTGAAGAGAACATACATGACTATTATAACATTTAAAAAGTAATGTTCTTAAAACAATACCATGTATAATAGGAATTTATACTAGTAATTAAAGTTTTGGTTGTATTCAATTTACATACAAGTTTCCTTAATTTAAAAACCATAACAAGAGCATGCCTGATCCAGTAAATGCATGTTATGTTTCTCAATCGAAGAAAAAATGTATATGTTCAATGCATCTTAATCCTAATCTGAATTGATCTTTACGAAGAGTAAAGCTATACAAGAAAAGGGGCTGTCAAAAAGCTTTTGTATAAAAAATTAGATAGCATTATACCCCATTCCATATGTCAAAACAAGTTGCAACTTGCAAGCATGATATGAGAGACTAACTTGAGGAGCCAATTAATTTAACCTCTAGACTGGAGATAGGATATTGTAGACCTTAATATCTGATCTCCAACTATCGACCTCAACTTCTTGATAAACTCTTCCCGGCTTGTTTTCTTAGCCTACAAAATCACCAACAAGAATCAGCACAAATTTGAAACATAAGACGTTTTCTGAAAAACCGAATAAAACACTCTTAACAAAAATTAATATTCAATAGCATCATCAATCACATCAATAAGCAACAAATCGAATCAAACACACTAAAAATCGCAAATCACAAGAATAAGCACCAAATACAAAATTGATACCATAGCACTCAAGAACTGGTGAATCGATACGATATCCTTCGGATTAACCGCATCTTTCGAATCATAAAACGTTCTACAGCACGGTGATAAGATTGTAAATAGATTAACACAATTAATATCAATACAACATTAGTGTTTTCGTAAATTCATCCTAGAAAAATGAAACATACACATGGATACTCAAATCCTAAAAAATAGAGAAGGATGGTGACAACTATTAGATCCAAACATATTCACACCATTTCTACTATTGTTGTTTTTGAAGAGCAACCCAAAAAACCGAGATTCGGATCCAACGTAAGAGGCGCACATGATTGTTATTTTTTTACAACCAAAAAATAAAAGTCCGGTTACAGTACGATATAGATAGGTAATAATGGTGGTCTTTATCATTCCGGCGACAGAAAGGCACACATGATTGATATTTTTTTTTGGTGGCCGAATAATAGATCTAGAGAGGATAGGAGGCGGTTGGTTTTTGGGTGGGATTTTAGGTTTACAGGGGAGAAGATTATAGGGAAGTGAGTTACGTAGTAATTAGTTTTTAGCACTTTTTTAGGAATAATATCAAATACCTAAATTGCCCTTTCAGCTTTTTGTTTAATTAAAAGAGAAACCTTTATCTTTGATTTGATTGCAATTTTGGCACTATTAATATTAGCCATTGATCAAACTCATCCAATGGCCCAGATTGGTTTTATATGGTTCTGTGAAGTTCTGTACATAAATCTGGTTCTGCATTGAACGCTACACTATATATATATATATATATATATATATATATATATATATATATATATATATATATATATATATATATATATATATATATATATATATATATATATATATTATTGATACCTAGTTTTACAGGTCCAAATGTCGAACCTTGATCACCGAACACGTGGACCTGTTTATTTGTATCACTCAAGAAACAAAAAGTATCGTTAGAATGTATATGGTACGTACTCATTCCCCGTAATACACTCCGACAATCAAGTAGATGTGAAAATACTACATAATGCAATATAACACAATTTGTAGTAAAGAAGGAAGAAGCACTATGTTTTGTGTCTTCTTTTGGTCCTCTATATATACTAAACAAGCCATGCATGCGTAGACTTGTAAATGCATGTACAACATTGCCAAATCTGATTTCACGTGTAGTCTTGTAATGTAAGTAAATATTGCCAAATCTGATTTCATATCTTCTACAATATCTTTATGTGCATACCTAATTTGTAAATGTATGTACAAACTCTTTTTTACAAGATCCTTTTAAGATGCATCTACTTATATATATAATATTCAAGATATATCTTTTACGTGAATACCATCGGGACACAACCCTTTGGTTCTTCTCTAGAAATTTTACTTTAACTAACGTCTTTCATTAATCTTTTACCACCTTTTAGGTACAAGTTTAAACTGTTGTATTTTGGTTCTCAAACGGCAACGCAACGCGCGGCGAATAAACAATCTCATTACAGTACAAGTTCCAATTATGATTAAGACGTAAACGATTTACTAGTATATTTTTTAAACGATGTACACAATATTATTTGCTCTTATAATATCCAATGCTCAAGTGTAACATTTTAAGTAATACATGAAGTCTAGCTCCTCCATCAGATGGATGGTCGAATCGCCGGCCTAGTTAATGAAAATATATCACGCAGGATAATCAAAAGGAAGCGGATTAACAACTGCAGAATTGTCTAAGTCATGGCGAAAAACCCCATAATTCCTAAGAACTTGATTATCAGCAAAGTTCAAAGCCTCATTCATACGATTATTACACCCTTCGATGGTAAACAATGGGTTATGGTTCCCACTGCATGGCTGACAACCCGCAAAATGAGTTACAAAAGGCCTCCTCCACCTGCCAGCCTCATTACCAGCATCTTTCAAAAACGGCTCGCGTAAGACACCATACACTTCACTCACTTTCTCAGCATGCCGCCTTCTTAGCATCACCGCCCTCTTCTCGATCTCCAAATATCTCTCGGTTATATTCTTCAAGGATTCAACAATGCCTACCCAGTACCCTTCTAGATAATATCCAGTTTCAATCAATATCTTTCTTCCAAATGACTCGTTTTGTGTTTTCCAAATCAAGTAAGCTAGTGCGGTCTGATCACACACTGGATTCTTGAATTCTTCTAATATAATCTTCGCCCACTTCTCAACATTAGGACTCTGTGGTCCCATATCAGCCCACATATCCAACATGTCAAGCGACCATTGACAGTTTCTAATCAGAAAAGACCCCGCATTTAAGCCTAACCATCTTTTCTTTTGGTAAACCTCTTTTGGCCAACCATGTACCACAAAATTATAATCTTTGTATCGATGAAACGGGATCTTGTACTCCATGTCCGTGATCACTGTGTCTTCATCGAGCCACCATATCCACTCGGCTTCTGGATGAGCCACCATTGCTGCCCGAACCACCGGGATCTTGGACCACCAACTAGGCATAAAGGGGTCTAGTAACACATTGTTATAAAAGATATCATAACCATGTATTCGACAGTAATCAACTTTGTTACGATAGGTCCTTAGTAAGTAATGGTCTCCAGTTGGGCTCTTGCATGGGGTTGGTCGTGACCCTGTTACGATAAACAGATTTTCTTGTGATTTGGATTTAAATGTTGGATGTAAGTTGAGCCAGGTTTGTCTTTTTTGGTCCCAGTTTTCCATCTTTGTATTAATGGTGTAACCAAAAGATGGGTCGTCATAGAAGGTGGAGTTGGGGGGATCGAATTGGAGGTCGTAGGCTGGGTAGGGCTGGTCACAGTGGCACGGGGAGAATTCGGGTTGTAATCGCGGAAAGATGGGGATTAAGTCACTAGGTGATAAAAAATAGTACGTACATAAACATACTAACGCTGTAACAACTCCAGCCAAGAAAACTTGACGCCTATCAAATGTGCGAATTGTTCGCTTTTCGCGATTTCCGTGTGCGGATATCATCATGGATTCTGATGATTGAATGGTTTTGCAAGTTTCCTAATGTATGTGAACTGGTGATGATTATATACCATTAAATTTGTTTTCAGGTCACCTTTCCAAATCAAATACTGTACTATTAAGAGTTTCGATGGTCACATATCACCATACTAAATAAATCGTCACTATTTTCTTAATTATTCAAACAATAATAAATCGAATTTGAAAGCTCTCATCCTTCTGATACTTCATCATAATTTTTACAGATAATCTAAAGCTTATACAAACTTTTTCTTTGTGTCTTAAATTTACGATGTATCTTAAAGTTTGCATGCATGGTAAGTCCATGATCCCTACTAATACGTATCATTGTTTCCGTAGCTATTAGGGTTTTGCTGTTGAATATTTAAAACCTTTTAGCAAATAGGTTTGTTCTAAACTCGTTTTTGTGTTGAAAGTAGAACCCATCTTTTCTCATATTAGCTAGGGCGGAGGGGCGGATATTCTCGTAACGAGTTTGTCAGGATTTTATCACGTTTCCTTCATTTTTATTGTCTTGCTATAAAAGTTGTAACACTATTTCTCTTATCCTCGCATTTTTTTTTTCTCTCTTGACGAAAAGAAGTTGTCTAAACTAAAACCAGCTAAACATTACTATTTTGAGATGTTTCATAATAAATGTCCACATTCAATAAGAACCAATCAAATCACTTCTAAGTGGGTGAATGTGAAATTTTTATTGGTTATTATATGTGCAAAGTCAAACTGGACAATTAATAATATTATCCATGTCATAATAAAGACTGAAAGATTATATGAACGAGGCTGTCCGACCCGTGCGATGCACTCGGGCTCGTTCTAATTGTTTGTAGCGTATTGCTTAGCAATAATTTTCATCATTTCGTTTTTCAATTTCATTATGTTTGTCAATAGGTTCATCAGTTGTGATTTTGTTATCACAAATATTCAAAATGATTTTGTTAATAGAGTGAGATATTTATAGTTGTCAAGAAACTCGGAGCACAAATTACTTTTATTACATTTTATCATAATTGGGACACTTTGATGGTTGGTTGGTTTTGTGATTTTTAGTTTTTCATATTAGTTGTTTGTGATGGTATTAGTAATTATTATAATATTTAAAATAGTTTTCTCATATTAAAGGAGTACATGTGAAGAGATTTTGTTTAATATGTTACAATTGAAAGAGTCTCTTCAAATGTAATATTTTAATACGAATAAGTTACATAAATTATTTATAATCTAGCTTATATATATGATTGTTGATTGTTGATACCTCATCTTCTATAAATCATATTTTTTTTGGCAAAAAGATGTCGACTCTTGCAAAACCATGCGAAACAAATGCATCCGTTTCATTCAACAATGAAACAAACACTTGTTCTCATGGCGAAAAAATTCAGTTGGATGAGCCAACAACTCAAAATGCAACACATTGTTCTAACATTTGTGTCGAAAGAGAAAATAATAAGTCATGTTAGTGTCCACAGCAAGAAGTTAACAAAGAATCACGAAATGATTTTTGGATGGAAAGTCCACTCGTAATCATCATATCAGATGATGAAACGGTAAGAGTTTTTTTTATTTTCTATAGAAATATTAACAAACATTTATGTTGTTTTACTTATATCGACTTATTTTCAGGATTCTGATGACGATAAAGATAAATGGATGTGTGTAAACAAAGGATGTTTATATTATGAGAATGACAAATGGATGTGCGTTAACAAATATTGTGTATATCACAATCATTTTGTTGATTACGACGATGAGAATATCAATAAGTAATTTTATATGTCATGAATAAGAATATGATAAATTTGTTTATCACATTTAGTTTTGTAATATGTTGGTGACTTTTATTCCTAGCTTATTGTTATTGAGATCAACTCCGAAATATTAGTGTGCTATGACATGATTATTACTATGCTTTAATATTTTAATGTTAAGCATTGTATTTTTTTAGGGGTCTTAATGTAAAATTGGAAGGGTTTTATGCTAACTTTTTTTTNTTATTACTAATAACGTTTCGTTTTTTTACACATCCTATTTAATCAATTGTCAAAGTTTATAGTTAAGTAGTTCAATTCAATACAAATGATATAATCAACAAAACTTCCATCTATTCCTTTTCCGATCTCGTTTTCTATCATAACATCAATGGCTTTCACCCCAAATATCGATGAGTTGAAGAAAGCATGTGGTTCTGATGATTTTGGTGATGCCTTCATTTTCTTGTATTCTCACGAAAAGGTTGAAGACAAGGGTTTTTTGTTTCGTATGGGGGAAGAAGCAAGCCAGCTTTGAGCAAATGAAGGAGACCGAGACATTTGAGCCTTCAAACCACGCTGCTACCAAGGCGTGGGAAGCCCTTATTCAAACTCAGGATAGGGAGAGGGCTAGGCTTAAAATGCTGACATCAATACTGATTGAAGCTCGTGAAGCCATCACTGAGAAGGAGCAACAGGTGTTGAAGATGGCCACTGATGATGATGTTGCTGATGATGATGAAGATGCCTAGGTCATTCTCAGTCGATACTTTTGTGGTTTGGTCTCTCTGTATGGTGTTTTTAGTCTTTTGAACTTTGGTTGTAATTATTTGAATGGTTCTTGATATGAATGAATTATAACTGATCTATGATCAGTTTTTAATATAATGGTGTATTTAATTTTGCGTTTTTGTTTTTGTTTTTATTTTTTTAAGAAGTTTACAATTACTATTTACATATATTATTTAAAGTAATAACTTAATTAGACTTTATTGTTTGTTTGACTATTTCTTTTTTTTTTTTTTTTGGTAAAGGGGGTTACCCTGGTAAAATATATAAACACATGAAAAATAAGAACACTGGAATGTGGCTGAGGTACCACATTAACCTCAAGGCAAACCTTAAACGTCCACTACAACCGTTCGTGACATGCCACAGAATGGAAACAAATCAAGCTAAATACTCTAACTAGAACACCGATAGGAAAAAACCAACGAACAACTCCAGTATGACTATTTCTCTCTCACACACAACCATAAAACACACAGATACATAGATCTTGGCAAAGTAGATGGGTTTATCGATTTTAGGGGTTTCAGATTCAGGGTAGATAAGTGTAATCAAACAATAACCTTTAAGGTTTTGATTGTTTGGTCATTAATCGGTATTTTTTTCTTTTTTTATTTAGATTGTGATTAGATTTTGTAAGTTTCATTTTGATTTGAGCCTGTTTAATTTGATTGGAGTGTTTGAAAATGTGTTAATTTGTTTAAAGTTACTACTTTATAATGTTTTGTTCTTTGGAGGTAGTATTGTTATATCGTTGTTGTTTGTCAGTATCTGATTAGGTTCTATCTTTAATTAATTTGATTCTTATTATATGTTTGAGTGCTAAGGGTTAATAGTTGATGCAATGAAATTGTTTTGATAATAAACATATGCAAGTGACTACTAAGTTTGATAATGGGCTCATAATCAGTTGCAAGTTATAGTGACAACACCTGAGTAGATTAAGAAATGAGTTTATACATTTTGTAGATTTGTTCAAGTCAATCATCTTTCATTGTGGCTAGCAGTCGTTGGCGAGCAATGTATATATATTTCTTTCAAGAAATGTAATAATTGATCCCTAGCAAATGCTTGTCCCAATGGATGATTATTAGCTAGAAGATGTTGTTTTAAGATATGTTGCTAAAGTAAAAGAAATTCACCAATGTGATACTTGTTGTCTGTAGGTTGAATGCTGTCATGATCTACCAACTGGAAAGGATACTTGACAAAACCATCAGGCTTCACAAAAGCTGGGTAATAATTTTGAAAACATTATATAAGTGTTTAAGATAGGTTGCTGAAGGTCTCCCTGAAAACAATATTGCGGTTGCAATATTTAGTGTTTATTTTTCAGTTAAATTAGCTTAGGTTAAGTCATTAAGTCTTAATAGTTAAGTTGCAATCATAATATCACACGTTTATTAGCTTAATCGTTGAAAATAAAAAACAGTCAACACAAAAGAGAGTGTTTGGGTCAATAGGTTATTTCATGTTACTTTATATAAATACGTCTGAATATTTTGGGTATTTGAAATAATCTGAGATATCAACATGTTTACTGTTTGGATAGCATGGTTAAGTCACGTATTGTATTTGTATACAACAATTGTTAAGCTAATAAACCTGTGAGAAAAGCAAATTGCAAATAAGCTGACACACATGCATTGAAACATACATAAGCTGATAAACATTCATGAAAAAGACACAAAACTTGTTATCTGCTTATAAATCAGAAACTTTAATATTTTAGATTTCAACATTTTCTTAAAATTGTAATATATCTTGTTCAATTTTTGCCTAATCTTGCTTATCACAGTCACCATCATAACTGTCATCCAACTCTTCATAATCTTTCTCGTTGGTAGGATATATAATCTCCAATGGTGTTGGTTCATTTTCTTCTCTTGGGTTTGTTATTGCTAGTTTCAAACCCATTGATTTTCTTTTTTTATATCTGGCTTTGAAAGATCTTTTTCTTAACTGTATGATGTTTTTGGGAAGTTGGTAGTTAGGGTTTTCTTCTACCTTCTTCTTTTCTTTCAAGAGCCTTGTAATTATTTCTCGTGTGTACTCTTGGGGTTGTGCATCTCCATGTTCAGCCTATAATTTAAAGAAACTTTGTGAGTAGTATAGGCAGTCAATAAATTTACAATTCATAAAACAGATCGATTCATAATTTAGTTTAGTTTGACAGTTGTAACAGTAACAAAAGGAATTACTGAGTAATATAAGTATGGAGAACTATGTTGATCATCGTTATCAATATTAGGAAACTAAAAATGTTGTGGACTTTTGGTTGCACTCTTTCGAGAATAAAGTTCACAACATTATTTGTTTGTCAATATAGAAATCCGATGTTTCTTGTTTGTTACAAAATACATATCTGCTTTATATATTTGAGAATAAAAGGTTTAGATTACGAAACTACATTCAGCATCGTATGTCAATATTAACAAATGAAAAATGATGTGGACAAAGTTCACAACATTCTTAAATTGTTAATTTTGACATCCGATGCTGAATGCATGTCACATAAAATAGGTTCTGCTCTATTAATTTGAGAATAAAAGGTATGTATCAATTGATTTTTTTTACCTTAAAATGGTTAATTAGTTCTTGTAAACTGATAAGTTTACGACTTGGCCAACGCTTGATACCCAATTTCCTACATTGCCTTTTAAGAAGAGATACACCAATATTAAACTTTCTTGTAGCTTGTGATATGGGGATGTGATAGTACCTGGCAATTTCTTCCCTGCTTAATGCCATGGTTTTCTAATATGGATAGCTGATACGTAGATTTGAAGAAACAACTGGATTAATGGGGTTTTTAAATGGTTTCCCAGCTTTTCATTTTTTCGGAGTTACAAAAAGGTATTGTAACTCCTGCACACTTATCAATTATATTTATTAGAAATTAATAATATGTTTTGCTATTACTACTGTTATTTATTGTCATGTGTGATCTGCCAGAAGGTAGAAAGGCCATAGGAAGTAAGTGGATTTGAAAAATTAATTTAAGCCTTCCGGTGAAGTTGATAGATACAAAGCTAGGCTTGTGGCTAAAGGTTTTAATCAAAGGGAAGGTGTTGATTATGAAGAGACATTTAGTCCTGTGGTTAAAATGGTCACTGTTAGGTGTCTTATTGCTTTTTCTGTTAACAATAATTGGCCTTTGTATCAGTTGGATGTGAATAATGCTTTTTATATGGTGATTTAAGTGAAGAAGTTTATATGGAATTGCCACCTGGTTATTATGATAAGAATGAAACTAGAGTGTGCAGGTTGGTTAAGTCTTTGTATGGTCTTAAACAAACTCCAAGGCAGTGGAATGAAAAGCTTGCCACTTCTTTGATTGAACATGGTTTTGTGCAGAGTAAAAATGACTATTATTTGTATGTGAAAAGTAAAAATGGGTTATTTATTACTCTTTTGGTTTATGTTGATGACATTATGGTTACTGGTAACAATGTCAAGGATATTGAAGAGTTTAAAAGTTTTTTGAGTTCTAAATTCATGATTAAAGATCTTGGACTGTTAAAATATTTTCTGGGTATTGAGGTGTTAGAAAATGAAAAAGGTTTATGTCTATCTCAAAGAAAATATTGCTTGGAACTTTTGTCTGAGTATGGTTTGCTGGCTTGTAAGCCAGCTGCAACTCCTTTTACAGCAAAACATGGTTTTAAACTTTAAAGAGTCTGAAAATGATAAGTTTTTGGCTAGAATGACTGAGTATCAAAAATTGGTAGGTAAACTTATTTACTTATCAGTGACTAGGCCTGATAATTCATATGTTGTTCACTGTCTTTGTCATCATATGCATGCTCATCTCCAGTCTCACTTTGCAGCTGCTTTAAGGGCGTTGAGGTACTTGAAACAAGCTCATGGAACAGGTATTCAGTTTAATAGTGGTAAAAGACTCAATTGTATGCTTTTTCAGATGCATATTGGTCCAAATGTCATGTATCTAGGAAGTCTATTTCTGGTTTCTGTGTGTATTTTTGCAATGATTTGGTTTCTTGGAAAAGTAAGAAACAAGTTACTCTTTCTAGATCTTCAGCTGAAGCTGAGTATAGATGTCTAGCTTCTACTACTTGTGAGGTTATTTGGATTGCAAAAATACTTAAGGATTTTGAAGTTGACAGTGTTTTACCTGCACACATTTATTTTGTGACAGCAATTCTGCTTTACAGATTGCTGCAAATCCCGTTTTTCAAAAAATTAAACACTTTGAAATTGATCTTCGTTTGGTGAGAGAGAAAGTGTCATATGGGGTTATTAAGACTTTGAAAGTTACATCTACTAATAATGTAGTAGATCTGTTTACAAAGGGTCTCAATATTTCCCAGCATAAGCAGTTTTGTGATAAGCTAGGCCTGGTTGATATGTTTAAGCCATAAGCTTGAGAGGGGGTGTTGAAATAAGTCACATTTGCAATCTTATGTCTTGACTTAAGTTTAGGGACTAACTATGTCACTTTTCTTTGTAGTTTGGATGTTTAGTTGTGTTTTGACAGGTTGCTGATACTACAAGGGTTAAAGTGAAAGTTGTCTCTATATAAGCTGTTATCCCAGCCCTAGCCGATTCATTCAGTCACATTGCTTTTCTCTCACTTCTAGTTTTCTCTCTCAAAAGTATGTTACATCTGTTTGGTTATCAGTCTTGATCATTTTGGTTTAGTTTCGTAGTATTTTAGAGTGTTTGTAGTGAGGTCTGTTGTATTTGAATCATTGTAGGGAGATAAATTGGACCCTTCTGAAGGGAACAATCTCTTATCTTTTGTATCTGTTTGGTGAGCACACGTTTTGTGGACTCATCTTCTTGATTATTAGTAATAAAAAGATTCACCAATGGGTGGTTGGCTGGATGACTTGATTGTGTTGTGGTTGTGTTTCTGAGTTAGATCCATTGTTTTGATAGTTAGACACATAATTTAGCAAACGTACACTGTTTCGTCACTATTCTATACCAGAATGGTTTAAAACAACAATAAAATGCTAGGGTTTGCCATCAGCCTCAACCAGGGATGGAACCAGTACTAAATATGAACCAGTACTAAATATGATCGGGTGCACAAAAAATTGAACACTAATACTAGAAACATATTTCGATGGACCGGGTGCATTTAATATGACTTTAGAAAAAAAAATTCAAAATTTAACACTATATTGAAAAAATCCATGGGGTGTCCGGGCATCTGCGAGAACCCCTGGCTCCGTTGAGGCCCTCAACACGTCACTTCTTGAAGGGAAAAAAAATAAAAATAAAAATAAAAATAAAAATAAAAATAAAAATAAAATAAAATTATGAAGAAATAATGGCAAAACCTTCTCAGAATAGTTTTCTCAAACATTTTTGTGTAAACAAAATATATAAATCGTCCACCGTTCTATATTGTAGAAAAACAATCGCTATGTTATTAGTGCCCTAACTCTAACTAGTACTCTTTAGATAATTTGACTGATAATGTTTGGTTTTATCGCTTTTCCTAAACTTTTGGATTGACGAGGTTTGGTAATTTTGTCTCTTCCTCGTCTTTTTACTTTTCTAATGATTAATCAGCTGTCAAATTCATATCATCGTATACTTGATTTGACAGTTGAGCAGTTCATTTATGCAATCACGTACTTCTATTAATAATCATTAATCATAATCACATGTTATTGTTGAAGACTTAAAAAGGCGTTCCAAATCATTAAACGAAATCGTGTATGTGACAATTCCTTAGGCAACAAGAAATATTTACAAACTAAAATTGGTAGTAAACTATTTAATGTTTTCAGTGTCATAATAAAAAGAGGGAATCACACGTATATACCTGCTAGGGGTGTTCATTTAGTTAACCCGAAAAATCACCCAATCCGAATGGTTTTGGGTTAATCGGTTTAGGCTTATTTGGATTTGGTTTTCGAAATCCGACTTGGGGGGCCCACTCGAAACCCGATAGTTTATTGATGTATTATGGTAATTTATAGGTAAACAATACTTTACTTATGTGGGATGTGACATGCAGTTTTGTTTAAATTCATCAGCAGTTGATGTTCATTATCAGTTGCTAGTTCATTCTAGTTAATCAATAACTTATTCTTAAAACGTTTACGCTCAATATGAATAAACTAACCTACAAAACTATAGACTTTATTTGTTACTAGTTTTTTGAGTGAAATTTACTAGTATTATTAGTTCAGGAGTTGTTCATACTTCATAGTTCATCCTACTTATTTAAGTTGCGTTAAATATCCCTTCCACGAATACAACAATGTTAGCTTGATTTGAAGCATAATTTTATTTGATGTATAGTCTCTAAAAGTTGGTACTTGTAATGATTTACAGTATTGGAGCAATTTAAGTGACAAATTATAGTAAGACGTTATGACTTTAAGAAATTGTATGCTTTATTTCGTTGGATATTTTAAGCTAGCAATGACCCAATTTTTGGTTATTTAACATTAAAAATGACATTCAATACCTACAGACGTTATTAATTTTGTAAAACCATTTTCAGAATTTTGGTTTTACAAGCCCTGAACCGATTAACGTGAAGTTTAATTCGGTTGGTTCGGTATAGGTTTGATGTGGGTATGGGCAGTTTAAATATTTTCTCAAAAACGATTAACCTCGTTAAATAGACACCCGACCGTTTGAACACCCCTACCCGTATCCACAAAAGGAGGTTCCAAATACTATGTTTGATTTATTGATGACTTCACTTGCTATGTTTGGGTTTATTTGATGAAATGTATGTCCAATTTTTTTTACAGTTTTTAAAGAATTTAGAGCTCTTGTTAAAACTCAATCTTCGACAGTCTAAAATACTTTCACTGTGATTTATGGGTGAATACACTTCTAATGAGTTTGTTGGTTTACTTAAATCGGATAAGACTATATATCAAACCTCTTGTACGGACACTCATCAAAAAAATGGTGTTACTGAAAGGAAGCATCGTCATCTTGTTGAGACGGCTAGATCCTTTTTGTTGTCCACTGATGTTCCTAGTGTATTTTTTAGGAGAAGCGGTTCTTAAAGACACATATGTGATTAATAGAATCCCAACTGCATATACTTCTGGTTTATCTCATTTTAAAAAGTTGTATGGAAATTTGGTGGGTTATTCCTCATTGCGTGTATTCGGTTGTACTTGTTTGATCCTAAAACCACATGTTGAGCGTACAAACTTATCTTCGAAGTCGACCTTATATGTGTTTCTAGGTTATGATGTTAGTCAAAAGGGACATCGTTGGCTGCAAGGATTAATAAACTGAAAAGTCAGATTCTTGATGGGAAGCTTGTGCTAGTGGGTGATGATGGGAAGCCACTAAAACCTTGTAAAGTAACGCTTCCTAGCTCTAAAAAGGTTGTTGATCCGGATAATACGGATAGTGATAGCGATGATGAGGTTGAGGAGGTCTTCGGTGAAACTGCTAGCTTTATGGCGTCTACGAATTCAAAAGCTGCTAAAAGTGACAGTGGGGGGGGGGGTTAAATAAGAGTTTGTATGAAAAAATGGAAGGAGGATTATGATGAAGACCCATATGATGATGATGACTTTGATGATTGTGTCCTGCCTAATGATCTAAAGTTCACAAATGACTATGGTATTAGTTTTCGTGGTCAACTTAGATAAAGTTTTGTAGGTCACATACGTTTGGCATGTCATTCTTATGTTAAGTTAGGTTCGAAGCACAGTAGGTGTGTTTGTTTTTGCCTGTTTATGGGCTGAGATGTGGGATTCACCCACATTCGTTGTTCTTAATTGTTTTTTGGCGTAATAATATTTTCTGGGGAAATCCTTTACCAAAAAAAAGGGGACACCGTTGTTATGATCCAGTCAGTCAAAAGTTGTATATATATCTCGCCATGTTGAGTTTTTAGAGCACATTCCTTATTATTCTAGACCTGCTAGTTCACACAATTTGACACATTCTGAACTTATGAAAATTGACCCCTTTGATAATGACTTTAAAGAACCTACACATGTCGTGTCACCCATTATACCAGAACCAGTCTTAGAAACCATCACTACTGAAACACCACAAGCATCACATACACCTCTAGATCGAAACCACCACCATTACTGACACACAACCTGTTACAGTTTTGGAAGGTACACCAACTGTTACTCAACCCCTTACCACGACTACCCAATCATCGCCTGAAGTTGCAATGGTTCCTCCTCCAAATGTTCGACCCACACGCATTTGTAAGTCCACTAAAAAGTGATTTTGTTTATTCTTGTTATTCTAGTTCGTTTGCTTCTTTTGTTGCTTTTGTACACAATCTTCATGAGCCTGTCTCCTATATGGAAGTTGTTTGTGATCAAGTTTGGCAGGGTGCTTTGGCTGATAAACTTGCTGCATTGCATTAGACTCACAAGTGGGACTTGGTACCTTTACCAGCATGCAAGCGTGCTATTGGCTCTCGTTGGGTCTACAAGATTAAAACCAAATATGATGGGTCCATTGAAAGATATAAGGCTCGACTTGTTGCTAAAGGTTACTCTCAAGGGTATGGCATGAATTATGAAGAGACATTTGCTCTTGTTGCAAAAATAACAATTGTCCGAACTTTGATTGCAACGGCTTCTAGCTGTCAATGAAAAGTATCTCAAATGGATGTCAAAAATGCCTTCTTGAATGGTGACCTAAATGAAGAAGTTTATATGAAACCACCTCCTGGCCTCATCAGTTAGGTGATGTTTGTAAGCTCCGGAAAGCTCTTTATGGAGTGAAAAAACACCACGCTCTTGGTATGAGAAGTTTTCCACAGCTCGTTACTTATCTTGGATTTGTCTCTAGCCATCATGATTCCAAATTATTTGTTAAATGTTCAAAGTGTTGGACTTTTTTTGTTGTGCTTATATGTTGATGATATGATTATTACTGGAAATGATTGTAATGGAACTGAATTGTTGAAGATGGAGTTGTCTCATCGGTTTATATGAAGGATTTTGGTTTACTATGCTATTTTCATGGTATTGAGGTTGCTTCATCACTGAAAGGTTATTTTCTATCTCAGTCCAAGTATATTGTTGATTTGTTTGATCGTGCCAGAATGATAGACACTAAGATTGCCGACATTCCCCTTGATGATAAAGCAAAATATACCCTTACAGATGGCGATCCTTTATCTGATCCTGGTTTATATTGCACTATTGTTGGGAGTTTCATTTATCTTACAGTGACTCGACCAAATATTGCTTATGCAGTCCACATTGTTAGTCAGTTTGTTGCTGCTCCCACTACAGTTGATTAAGTTGTTGTCCTACATATTCTTCGGTATCTTCAAGGTACTCAGTTTCAAACACTCTTGTTTCATTCCACATCTTTTTTAGACTTGCGTGCTTATTGTAATGTTGATTGCGCTGGTGATCCCTTTGCTCGCAAGTCTACAACTTGGTTTTGTGTTTTTCTTAGAGATTCACTTATCTCGTGGAATAGCAAGAAACAAGATCTTCTTACAAGATCTTCTAATGAAGCTAAGTATCGTGCCAGGGCTATTACTACTAGCGAGATTGTTTGGTTATGTTATTTACTTGCAGATATGGGTGTTCATATTACTAGTCCTACTATATTATATTGTGATAATCGTAGTGCTATTGAGATTGCGTGCAACACGGTTTTTCATAAAATGACTAAACATATAGAGATTGATTATTATTTCACTCGTCACCATCTTCAGGCACACCATTTCTTTACCGTTTGTTCTGTCTGCTTTACAGATTGCAGATATATTTACCAAGCCACACTTTGGCCCACGTTTTTATTTTATATATGACAAACTCTCAATGTTCCTCGCATTGTGAGTTTGAGAGGGGGTGAATAAGGTCGGCCCACTTGTGTTGGCCCATTACCCTGTCTAGCATTAGGGTATCGTCTATTTATTTTGAGTATTTATATGTTCCTTGTATAGACTTTTCATTCATCGATTTATAAAAATGTTTGCTCACTATTCGGTTTCTACATAATCGGTAATAAGCCCCTTTTCTTCAATTGGTGGAGTTTTAACATCTTCTTTGGCACCCTTTTCTCAAATGCATTCCTAGTGTACATTCAAGATAATGTAGGTTGGGGTTTAGGATATGGTATCCCGACATTGGCTCTATTTGTGGCTTTAATAATGTTTGTAATTGGGACACCTAGCTGTTTATAGGCACAAACCAATATCCGAAGGCCCTTTTACCAATATGGCTAAAGTACTATTAGCCACTGCAAGAAAGAGAAATGTAGTATCACCTATCGACCCTAAAGAGCTTTATGAGTTGTCTTTGGATGAGTAATCTCGTTCTGGGAACCATAGAGTTGAACACTCCACTTCATTAAGGTTAATATATTCACTACGGTTATAATTTGTAAATACAGTTATATAGAGCGCACCAGTAAAAACTTTTTTTTCATATTGGTTTCTCGACAAGGCAGCAATGCAAATTGAAATATCAGGCTCACAACGGCAGTTATGTCCGGTAACTCAAGTTGAGCTTGAGCATACAAAGCAAATGGTCAAAATGGTCCCAATCTTGTTAACAACGTTCATTCCTAGTGTATTGGTGGCCCAATCTAGCACACTTTTCATCAAGCAAGGCACAATCTTGTTTCGATCCATGCCTCCATGGGCCCACATTTTGAGATACCACCCGCTTGTCTAACCCTATTCACCACAATCTGCATTCTAATCAGCATTATTGTTTATGACCGTTACTTCGTTCCTCTTGTTAAAAAGTACACCAAAAACCCACGAGGCATTACTTTATTACAACGAATGGTGGTTGGCATAGCCATCCATGTCGTTATCATGATCATAGCAAGTGTGGCAGAAAGACAACGTCTAAGTGTGGCTAACGATCATGGCAAAACTGAGAAAGGGGAAATTGTGCCTTTAAGTATATTTGTCCTCCTTCTTCAATTTTTTTTGATGGGCACCGCTCATAACTTTTTAGAAGTTGCAAAACTTGATTTTTTCTATGATCAGGCACCCGAAGGAATGAAAAGTCTTGAGACGGCTTATTTTACAACTAGTCTTGGTGTCGCGTTTTTTCTTAGTAGTTTCATATTATCGATTGTGGCTAATGTTACAAAGAGGTATGGACACAAAGGATGGATCCATTATGTATTTCTCATGGTTCTGTGTTTTTTAAATTTCGTTTTCTTCTTTGAAATCGTGAATTAAACTTTGACTATAAAGGTAAAGTGGAACAAGCTACATCATTAGATGATCCTACATTGTAATGAATTTTTCCACTCAGAGATCTATTTAATCACTTTTATCTTTGCAAGCTAGATTTGACGACTTCAAATCTTATTCTTAATGTACCATTATCCTTAAGTTTCCGAAATAAACCATCGTTAAAATTACTTTTTAAGTCCTATGCTTGGAAAAGTAAGCTTTGTAAGACATATTCAGATTTAACTTTATTAGTTGTTTGCTTGCATGGAATGGCTTATTATCAATCAACTAGATATGTAAATTGTAACTAAACTCAAGAAGGCTCAAGCTCGAGCCAACTTTTATTGGGGTTCTTTGGTTAGTTCAAACTTGGCGTGATATCCCAGCACATTTTCTTTGGTTTAAGCCTAAGTTTAGCTTGATAAAGATTTGAACTCGAACTGAGAGTTTAAGTAATTGAAGATATCTACGAAAGCAATATAGTATTAGATTAGAGTGAAACTGAATAACCCAAAAAAATATATATAATAACTAGACAAAAATACACCGCCTGAACTTGTCCAAAAACATTGCCATGCCCTCTAAGTTACAAAAATCGTCGTCATGCGTCCAAACTATGTGTTTTTTAGGCCGAATGCGTCCCTTGACCCGTTTGGGCTCGGTCAACGCACGTTTTCTGTTCAGTTCGAGGGGCATAATAGTCCAATCACCTTTTAACCATTTGCTAACCCAACATAAACCCGACGTTCAACTTTAGGGACGAAATGTGAACTGACACGTTGTTAATTATGCAACTTTTTCGTATCTTCTCTGATACGCATATTAATGTTTTCGCGGGAATCAATAAACCCACACCTAACCATTAACACTTGAGTAAAACCGATCATCTCACACACATTGTCACATATAACCTATCCATATTCTATCTTATTGAATCTGATCTAATCACACACCCACAAACACAAACCATCTAAAGTTGCAAGGCGTGCAAAATCAAACAACACACATACGAGGTAACAATATTTACTGATTTATATTACATTCAAACGTTATTTGTCATAATCTTAATCATTAATGCAGTAGCTATGTATGGGAATCAATTTATTTGCCCTTTGGACAATCCTGAAGATGTTTTGGATGAGTTTGTAAGTTAACACCATATAAGAATTAAATGTTATTTCTATAAGAAACTAGTTTTAAGAAACTGTCAATGCTTAAAACATAATCTTGATATATAGGACTGCATAATGATTACGTGTTAGGAGGCTCATATCATGGGAATCGTTATATTTACTTAGTTAACTATACCGGGGTTATATTTACTTAGTTAACTATCTTATTGAATCTGATCTAATCACACACCCACAAACACAAACCATCTGAAGTTGCAAGGCGTGCAAAATCAAACAACACACATATAAGGTAACAATATTTACTGATTTATATTACATTAATCATTAATGCAGTAGCTATGTATGGGAATCAATTTATTTGCCCTTTGGACAATCCTGAAGATGTTTTGGATGAGTTTGTAAGTTAACACCATATAAGAATTAAATGTTATTTCTATAAGAAACTAGTTTTAAGAAACTGTCAATGCTTAAAACATAATCTTGATATATAGGAACTGCATAATGATTACGTGTTAGGAGGCTCTTATCATGGGAATCGTTATATTTACTTAGTTAACAATACCGGGGTTAGATGGAGAGTTAGTGTAAGAAGAGTATCAGAGTTAGTCTGTGTTGTTAAGGGAGCAAGATGGAATGATTTTGCGATGCACAACATCACTTGTTCAGATGTTTGTTATCTACATTTTATAGAAGAGGGTGAGGATGTGTTTTATGTAGCTACCTACAATGAGAATTGGGAGGAGTTACATAATTATGAACCAGAAAGTGGTAAGTTTTGGAGATGTTTAGTGCCAGTGACGGACATATCTATGTTTGAGCAGTCATTGCCAGAAGACTTTCTAGCATATCTGCATGGTCCAACACCTACAGAGTCGATCATGGTTACTAGTAACACCATTGAGTACGAAGTTAGTGTGCAAAGTTTTAAGGATTGCTATGATCGATATGTCCACAGGTACCTTTTTGGCTGTGGTTGGGAGAGACTGGCCAAAGACTTGAAAATGATACCTGGTCAGATGATGGTGTTTACTCAGGTTGTCCCAGGGGAGGAGTTTAATGTAATGTTGTTTGAACATGATGGATGGGCCATCTCAACAGTGGAGACATACATCACCAACATAGCTATGAATGCCCTATGTCACCAACCACATGACTATGGTATGTTTTAATTTATTCACTATAACTACATGAAGTATATCATAGCAGTATAACTTATTGGATTATATGTAACTAAGTATCTAATATTATATTCAGATTTTGAACCCCGTCGGATGAATTGGATGTGTAATTGGCTGTTTCACACAGTCCATGATCACGAAGAAAGGGCATTCTATAGGAAGAAGACTGCCTGCTTCTGGAGAGATGGACGACTTGTAAGTATTTTGAAACTTTGTTATACTTCCTTTATGCATTGTTGACATGGTTACTTAATAAGATATATAGATGTCATTTTTATCAGATACTGTGTGTCTTATACAAAGTTTGATGGATCATAATGTCTTATAGATGCAACCCATCACAAACTATTGATTACTTTTCTTCGTTATGTAACAGTTTATACCCTCAAGAATTGTTAAGAAGTACAACTTGTATGGGTTCCTTGTCGCTGTTGTGAAGCATAAAACGATACGGAAAGTGTTCGAGGTGCGTGAGAGAACAATTCAAGTTGGTCAAGGGATGTTAAGGAGGAAAGTCGCTATTGTTTCATCCAAAAGTTTCAGGGAGTTGAGGGCGGAAGCACGGTTTGGTCAAGGTTCAATGGTACGCTTTTTTTTAAGTAATGAAACTAACAGGGCACAAAGCGTTTTACATTTTGATGTGTGCTGAACTGCTGATGGAGCTTTACAGTTGGATCAATGACATGTTTTAAACATCTTTTGTGGAATAGTATGTATGGTGGATTGGCGGAAACCAAAAAACTTAAACAATGCTTAGAGAAATGTTTTGTATCTATTTGTGTTGGATAAACCATATGGGTTTGTCCATTAACAATGTTTTCCAACTATGATGCAATATATGTATGCATAACTTATGGTTTTAAATGGACGCATGAATTGCGACGTTGCTTTCTAGAGATTTATGTATATGCTACTTTCAACTAGCACTTTCTAAAAGTTACAATTTGGAGTATCTAAAAGTTTCATCTACAAATACAAATTTAAGTAATAAGTTTGACCTTCAAAAGTCAAATTGCCATATCCATAAGACCACCAAATTTAGGCAATTTTTTAACAACATAAACGTTAATGCAACCATATAATCTAACAGGAACAAGAAAATACGAGCTTAATTGTCATTGGTTACATAACATATACATAAACATCAAACACTAGAAGAATTCTACTATGACTGTGGAAGAAGCTCGGTGCAGTTTCAACAGCTCTCTAGCCAACTCCCAGTTCATCCTCACATTTTCATATTCATCAACACTCAAATTACTGAGCCTGATATAAATCCTCTTCAGCACGGGAGAACAAGCAAGCACAAACTTTATTACTGTTAATTCATTCACTGATCTAGGAAAAGATCGAAACACGACACTCTCTAGTTGTGTAGACCTCATTCTGTTTCTGCCTAAATCTAATGAAAAAAATTTCCATATGTTGATCACTTGCCAATGAAGCCTGCAAATTGAGATAGTATTGTGATGCACAACCATGGAAATTTATGATGATGTATTTGATTCATATGCATTCCACTTACTCTAGTTTCTAGTGTTTGCATTCTTGGAGCTCCAAGAATCATTTGAATGATGAATGACACCATTGCTTTGTTCCTAAAATCGACTCCGGATAGATTTAAAGTTTTAAGGGATACAAATGCGACAGGGACATTCATCGATGAGCTACCTTCTTCCAACAACTACAATAGATCGAATTTTCATTAGACTTTCAACATTACATTTCATAAGTATTAGACATTACTTTAAATTTTTTGTAATTTTAGGTGTGAAACTCAACATTGGTCTTACCCTACACTCCGCAAAATCCAGTGTAAGAGACTCAAGTTTTGGAAGACTTCTTAGCTGAAATATACTGTGAGTTGTGATTGTGCTGACCTGGTTCCAACGACCGAATGACAAATACAACTTCTTCAGATTCCCAAGTTGTGCAATGACCAATAGTCTCATCTCATTAGAATCAGTACGATTCATTTTAAGAGACTCNGAAACTCAACATTGGTCTTACCCTACACTCCGCAAAATCCAGTGTAAGAGACTCAAGTTTTGGAAGACTTCTTAGCTGAAATATACTGTGAGTTGTGATTGTGCTGACCTGGTTCCAACGACCGAATGACAAATACAACTTCTTCAGATTCCCAAGTTGTGCAATGACCAATAGTCTCATCTCATTAGAATCAGTACGATTCATTTTAAGAGACTCAACTTTGGGACAACCACCTATAAAGTCCCAAATTGTACCGGTCTTAAAGTTGACGGATAACAATTCTAAGCTCAAGAGATTTGGGAAACCTTCAAAAGTTGCCAAACTAGGAATAGTACACCAATGAAGTTCCAGATGTTTCAACTCGAAACGAGTGTACATTTGGGTTGGCAAAATAAATGGTTCAGCATACCAGTTTCGAATAATGAGCTCCTCAATTCCTTGATTACCCAACCACAACAGCCAATCATGTACATCTTCATAATTGAAATCATCTTGTTCAAAGAACGTTTTAGGCTCTACAGAGAAAACAAACCTTCTTATGGGACCTTTGAGCTGAAGCAGCAATCTAGTCACATGCCTCCCATCAAACTTATTTGTCAAAAAGTAAAAGAAATCCTCATCAACTAGGACATCGTTGAGCCAAGTCCACTTAGACCTCCAGCTTTCCGCTAAAGTAGATGTCGCCACCGCCTCTTTTAGTGGCAAACGATTCATAACATTAGTCATTACGTTATCTGGCATGTTGCTAATATAATCCGGCATGAAGTTGATAACATTTCTTCCTAACGACATGGTATTGTAGGAATTAGTTAAGATTTACTAAGTAATGAAAAATGAAGGCTTGGATTTCGTCTTGGATTTTCAGTAAATGAGGTTTTTTTTTTGTTTGGATTTGGTTTTTCAATAGGTATGTGTAATTATGGTGGGCATAGGGGTTTTGGTGGCTGGATTTATTGATTCGCGCGCAAAATGAGCTAGCCTATCAGAAGGTAACCTCAAATGTCAAAATTAAGTTCACATTTCGTCCCTAAAGTTGAACGTCGGGTTTATGTTGGGTTAGCAAATGGTTAAAAGGTGATTGGACTATTATGCCCCTCGAACTAGAACAGAAAACGTGCGTTGACCGAGCCCAAACGGGTCAAGGGACGTATTCGGCCCAAAAAACACATAGTTTGGACGCATGGCGACGATTTTGTAACTTAGGGGGCATGACGATGTTTTTGGACAAGTTCACGGTGTATTTTTGTCTAATAACTATGATCAATAAATCCGATTTGAGATATTCATACAAAGATAGTTACACACACATAAAAACATGACACAGTTTAAACGTCGAGATTTTATAAACTGGACCCCAACTAATGATATGCTTCAAGCTCTTTCTGTAAAATCGATACAAAATTAAAATCTATCAAGATAGGATCAAGTTAGTACAATGTAAATCACTCTATAGTTTGATAGCTATAAAACTAATGTTTCAATCTATTCCACGTAGACAATTATACAACATTCATTCTTTGCAGTTTGAGCTAATTAATGAACTTCCTTTTCGTCCTTGTTACCATAATAAACTAGACTACAGTACTCGATTGGTTACCCTACTTTCGAACATTTTATGTAAGGACTAATACCGTAATAGGATGATGGACCGGGTATCACAAAAAGTTACACGAAACGAGTCCTTTTAACATTACACATCGCGTCATTAGTCTTTCTTAACGTAATTATACCTTAGAATGTTTTGATTAATATATTTACTATATTACCTTGTGCCAATAATCTATATTTGTTTCCATTGTACAAGAGATACTGAGTTTAAACTCTTAGAAGGAAAGGTGGAATTTGAAAAAGCATTAGAACGTACGGCTATGAAATTTTAGGTCTTGAACTTCTAATGGTATTCATTATATTTGAATTTACATAGAGGTGGAAGGCAAGCGAGCAACAAGCTGCGCCGCTAGCCCTTTTTGAATTGCAAAAGTAATTCTCTTAAAAACGACATTTGTGGATCTAGGTGTTACAACATTACTATGCATAACACGTTGAGCTCTGTTGAGGAGCTCCACTGCCTCAGGTGCAAGAAAACCAAAAGTATCAAACGCGAAAGGTATAAAAACATGCTGATTTTCAACACACGCTTTCTCATGTCTTGAACCTAATTCCCAACTCATTAAGCCGAAAAGAGCAACTAATACAGATCGCTTACTATGTTTATATCTTAAAGCGGATCAAAAAAGGAATCCAAGAACAATTTATCTTACCATATCAAGGATCTTTGTGCCTACCAGCTTTGGTGCACAAGTACGCCAACCAGCCAGAAACTAAACATCAATTTCCTTGTCTTTATGCATATATATATAGATGCTAATATGATCAGAAACAGAGAACCGTGCATCAAGGTCAATTTAGTTATTCCAACTAAAAGAAACATATGAAAATGACAAAACGATTATATTTGTGATATATGAATGAAAGGGACTGATCGATGTAAGGTGTAGGTTGAACCTAGGATTTCTCATACCAAATTGTTCCGGTATAGTTTGGTAAAGTGCCATAAATAAAATGTTTATAAGAAGCTTAGCATACATTAATTAACACGCATATTCTTGTTTATGTGCAATGGGGTTGACGGGAGATGAGACGGGAGTTAGAGAAGAGTTTACCCAGGACGGGACTATAAATCTTAAGGGTAAACCCGTCCTAAGATCTACTACCGGTAAATGGAAAGCTTGTTACTTCATGCTTGGTAAGTGTCAAAAATAAAAGTAACATTATTGTGTAGACACTATGGTTCACTTGCTAATTATGTTAATAAACATTAATGAATTTAATAAATCACTTGTCAATCGAGCGTTATTGAAGTGACAATTAACTTATATTGCAGGCTATGAAGTGTGTGAAAGAATGGCATACTATGGAATAGCAACAAATTTGGTGTTGTACTTAACAAGAGAACTGCATGAAGGCACTGTGAAATCATCTAACAATGTCACAAATTGGGTTGGCACTGTGTGGATGACTCCTATTTTAGGTGCATATATCGCTGATACATATTTGGGACGATATTGGACTTTCATGATTGCTTCTGTCATTTATCTTCTCGTAAGTCTTATATGAGCTTCAGAAAGACCAAATCTTTTTCGTTTTAGGAGCCTAAGGAATACAATTATCTTTGTACAGATGTTTTTTCTTTATAACTTATGCTTATTATATCAGGGCATGTGCTTATTGACTCTTGTGGTTTCACTACCATCCTTAAAGCCACCATCATGTGGAAAACATGTGACGCGTCTTGACTGTGATAAACAAGCCTCGTCATTTCAAGTTGGCATTTTCTATTGTGCACTCTACATAATTGCGCTTGGAACTGGTGGTACCAAGCCCAATATCTCGACAATGGGTGCAGACCAATTTGACGATTCTGAGCCTAAAGAGAAAGCCCATAAGCTTGCTTTTTTCAATTGGTGGATGTTTAGT
The DNA here is from genome assembly GCA_014162995.1 of Artemisia annua. Lineage (NCBI taxonomy): Eukaryota > Viridiplantae > Streptophyta > Magnoliopsida > Asterales > Asteraceae > Artemisia > Artemisia annua. The sequence continues at coordinate 121,138 of LBNU01013116.1, read as the reverse complement.
GTATTTTTTGGCTCCCTTTTCGCGAATACGTTTCTAGTGTACATTCAAGATAATGTGGGTTGGGGTGTAGGGTATGCTATCCCTACATTAGCTCTACTTGTGGCGATAGTAATGTTTATATTTGGGACTCCGATTTATAGGCACAAGCCAACTGCGGAAAGCCCGTTTACTAATATGGCCAAAGTACTAGTTGCTGCTACAAGAAATAGAAATGTGGTTATACCTATTGACCCTAATGAACTTTATGAGCTGAATTTGGATGAGTATTCTAGTTCTGGGAAGCATAGAGTTGACCATTCCTCTTCGTTAAGGTAACATATTGTTTTAATATATTGTTTACATGTGTAAAGTTACATAAAGGGCTCCTTTGATCAGGTGTCAGTGTGTCACCATGACTAACCAATTTGTCATGGCCTTGTGATTACTGCTTTAGTTTCAATAGTCTCTTACTTGTACCAATTCAGTTTTAGGAAGAATTAAAATAAAAAATAAATAAATAAATAAATAAATAAATAAATAAAAATAAAATAAAATAAAATAAAATAAAATAAAATAAAATAAAATAAAATAAAAACAGCTTATTAGGAATGTTGGATGAACCTAAAACATTGTTGTTAATGTAATTTTAATCTAGATGGAGGTGACATGTATGAACGTGTCAATTTGATTTTCATTTTATCTTAAACGGGTCTAGAAAAGTTCGCTAAAAGGAGAACGAATCAAATGGGGTGTAATGTTACAGTTATTCTTACCATTATTAGTCCATCAAATTATTTATAAACCTGCCAATAAACACAAAAATATGTTTACGGGTCAAATAGACTTGATCCATGCTAAAAGTTTATTTGAATCTAGTCTGATTGTCACTTGTTACACACCTTGACCCGTCAATTAGGTTATCTGACACCTTATGCCTACTAATGCCAGCCGTTTTTGCATGTAGGTTCCTCGATAAGGCTGCAGTGAAGATCAAAGAACCATTTTCCGAATGGGAGCTATGTCCAGTGACTCAAGTTGAGCACACCAAGCAAATGCTTAAATTGGTCCCGATCATGTGTACGACGTTCATTCCTAGCGCATTGCTGGCCCAAAGCCACACACTTTTCATTAAACAAGGCACAACCTTAGTTCGGTCCATCGGACCACATTTTGATATACCGCCAGCTTGTCTAACCCTGTTCACCACAATCTCCATGTTAATAAGCATCGTTGTTTATTGCCGTTACTTTGTACCTTTTGCTAAAAAATACACGAACAACCCAAGAGGCATCACTTTACTGCAACGAATGGCAATTGGCATAGCGCTACATGTCATTACAATGATCATTACTAGTGTGGTGGAGAGTCGAAGATTCAACATCGCTAAAGATCATGGCATATCTGAAAAGGGAAAAATTGTGCCTATAAGTATATTCATCCTTCTTCCTCAATTCATTTTAATGGGTATTGCGGAAAATTTTTTAGAAGTTGGAAAACTTGAATTTTTCTATGATCAAGCACCCGAAGGAATGAAAAGTCTTGGGACGGCATACTTCACAACTAGCCTTGGCATCGGGTATTTTCTTAGCAGTTTCATTTTATCGACTGTGGCTAATGTAACAAAGACGAATGGGCACGAAGGTTGGATCCTAGACAACCTTAACGTATCTCGTCTAGACTATTATTACATATTTTTCACGGTTTTGTGCTTTCTGAACTTCGTTTTCTTCCTTATAGCCGCGAAAAACTTTGTCTACAAAGCTGAAGTGGATGAATCAAAAAAATAGTTAAAGGAAGATACCTGAAGTTGATTGAACAGTACTGAATTGCATATAAAAAATTCATTTAAAGATACTAGTTTGAGTCTCTGACTATTGTAAAATGTTTCAGTAAAGCACAAAGAGCATCACAGGACATGTATATGTATTGAGTGATTTGATGTATTGTGAAGTATAAACCATGGAAGGCAATGTGAGATCGTTATTGTCTTAAATGAATATAGATTAAAATATAGATCGAAATTTCTCATCTGCGCTTGCTTTAGTGGTATCATTCTCTCCTCCGCAAATGCTCAGTTGACCCGCCATAGAGGGTCATTTTGAGATTGACTAGGGTTCGAACCCAACTCTTGGATAATTAGATTGCTGGGACAGAAGCTCATTACCTGAGGCCCGGTATTTGGGAAGAGTCCGGTTGGCATCAAAGATGCATGAGATCAGGGTGTTCTTACCGATTTACACCTTTTAAGATCATTTTGCTTAATCAAGAAGAAAATTGGAGAAATTCATATACGTCCTAAAAAAACTTTAAAAAAAATATCATATTCACCCAAGTTAGAACTATTGAATGCATAAATAAAGTACCAAGGGTGAGCATTGTTCGTTTCAGCTCGTATTTTTGCTAGATCCGTATCCAAATCGAAAATGTTTTGTTTTTGCTTTTTAAACTGTTCAGTTTCGATTTTATCTAGGTTCAGTTTTTGACATATGCAATTTTGCCTAAATTTTATGGTCTTGAAAAAATTGGGCTTTTATGTATTTAGCCCAATCACTAAGCTACAACAATTGGCCCATTTTTAAGTTTTTGCACACCAAACCCTCATCTCACACCTATTAAAGGACACAACACACTAGAAACCCTAAACTCTCTCATTTGCAGTCATAGCTAGCCGCCTGTTAACTCCATCTCAAATTACATAGGTATATATACTATTATCCATTAGTATGGTAATAAGCCCATAAAATAAGCTAATTCATTAACTCTAGAAACATTATGTAAGGATTTGTGTTGTTAGTCCATCTTGGCAAAGCAGTAGAGGCTTCTGTCTATGATCTGTTTTGAATGCTAATGGACTTATACAAAGTAATCAGTCTTTTACTGTTCTGGACTTTCAAATATTATGGGAGTACCAAGTCATTCGGGCTGAAACATATTAATATTGCTTATTTGTTCATTGCTTTTTGAAATAATAACAAGGTGTTTGGATTAGCTTGTTTCTTGTAGTTTATAGTGTCATTGATGTTTATTGCTTTTTGAAATAAGCAGTTTAGTATAATGTTATTTTTTTGGATTAGCTTGTCTTTTGGGGTTTTTTGTGTTATTGGTTTTTCAAAATGCTGATAAGCTCACTTTTTAAGTTGTGAGCTTGGGCCTATCGACTTAAATAAGCTCAAAAGCTAAAAGGTGAGCTTATGATATTGCATTTTGAAATAAGCGGAGGCGACATGTCGCTGGGGAAAATGTCCAATAAAAAAAAAGCTGCAGTTTCCTTAATACGAAAGCCCAAAACGAAAGCCCAATTGTGAAACTAAAAGCCCAAATAGTTATCCCCGGCGACATGTCGCTGGGGAAACAGTTGTCCACGTCACCATAAGAGTCATTAACGCTAATTACAATTTCTTAACTAAAAAAATGAATCCCCAGCGACATGTCGCTTGGGAAACATAAGCGGGAAAAGTTCCCGCCATGTTTTACGAAGAAATATTTGGTCAAAACATAACGACACTATCCCCGGCGACATGTCGCCGGGGAAAAGTACACAATAAATTATTTGACTTTTCTATGAGAATTTGTACCACGTATGATCTATTTTTGTCGTTTAGTGCAGATACCCCAGCGACAAATGTCGCCGGGGAAACTTTCGATGGGGAAAGGGGTAATTGTTGTAGTGAATTAAGTTTCCAAAGCATAGCTGAAATAAACCATCGTTAAAATTACTTTTTAAGTCCTATGCTTGGAAAAGTAAGCTTTGTAAGATATATTCAGATTTAACTTTATTAGTTGTTTGCTTGCATGGAACCGCTTATTATCAATCAACTAGATATGTAAATTGCAACTAAACTCAAAAAGGCTCAAGCTAGAGCCAACTTTTATTGCGGTTCTTTTGGTTAGTTCAAACTTGGCGTGATATCCCAGCACATTTTCTTTGGTTTAAGCCTAAGTTTAGCTTGATAAAGATTTGAACTCGAACTGAGAGTTTAAGTAATTGAAGATATCTACGAAAGCAATATAGTATTAGATTAGAGTGAAACTGAATAACCTAAAAATATATGTAATAACTATGATCAATAAATCCGGATCGATTTGAGATATTCATACAAAGATAGTTACACACACATAAAAACATGACACAGTTTAAACGTCGAGATTTTATAAACTGGACCCCAACTAATGATATGCTTCAAGCTCTTTCTGTACAATCGATACAAAATTAAAATCTATCAAGATAGGATCAAGTAAGTACAATGTAAATCACTCAATATAGTTTGATAGCTATAAAACTAATGTTTCAATCTATTCCACGTAGACAATTATACAACATTCATTCTTTGCGGCTTGAGCTAATTAGTGAACTTCCTTTTCGTCCTTGTTACCATAATAAACTAGACTACAGTACTCGATTTGTTACCCTACTTTCGAACATTTTATGTAAGGACTAATGCCCTAATAGGACGATGGACCGGGTATCACAAAAAGTTACATGAAACCAGTCCTTTTAACATTACACATCGCATCATTAGTTTTTCTTAACGTAATTATACCTTAGAATGTTTTGATTAATATATTTACTATATTACCTTGTGCCAATAATCTATATTTGTTTCCATTGTACAAGAGATACTGAGTTTAAACTCTTAGAAGGAAAGGTGGAATTTGAAAAAGCATTAGAACGTACGGCTATGAAATTTTAGGTCTTGAACCTAATTCCCAACTCATTAAGCCGAAAAGAGCAACTAATACAGATCGATTACTATTTTATATCTTAAAGCGGATCAAAAAAGGAATCCAAGAACAATTTATCTTACCATATCAAGGATTTTGTGCCTACCAGCTTCAGTGCACAAGTACGCCAACCAGCCAGAAACTATATATATAAACATCGATTTCCTTGTCTTTATGCATATATATATATATATATATATATATATATATATATA
>LBNU01013116.1:99681-116109 GCA_014162995.1 Artemisia annua | reverse complement strand
ATATATATATATATATATATATATATATATATATATATATATATATATATATATATATATATATATATATATATATATATATATATATATATATACATGCTAATATGATCAAAAACAGAGAACCGTGCATCAAGGACAATTTAGTTATTCCAACTAAAAGAAACATATGAAAATGAGATGGAAATGTAGCTCAGTTGGTATAGCCCTTGCAGTGGAGAGGTTATGGGTTCCTAGTGAGGCCACTAATAATCTAGCTTGTCATGGTTATTGTGGTGGCAGGTTGAATGACCATGATGGGTAGATAAGGTGGAAATGTAGCTAGATGGTGTTTGGTGCATATAAGGTGAATTGGTGCTGCAGTAAGTATAATAAACTGATGATAGTTTTTGACTGCAGGCATGTATGGAAGTAAAGTTGGAATGCATTTCTAGGGCTGGTTGGATTAGATTGTTTGCTGTATTAGTAATCTTGTATTTCAGATGTATGGTTCTGTTTTGGTATTTTCAAAAGTTATAGGCATGTCTATAACTTTTTCAATGATTGTATGAGGCATTATTGTTTTAATAATATATGTTCACCTTTTGCACCTAAAAAGAAACATATGAAAATGACAAAAAGATTATATTTGTGATATATGAATGAAAGAGACTGATCGATGTAAGGTGTAGGTTGAACCTTGGATTTCTCATACCAAATTGTTCCGGTATAGTTTGGTAAAGTGCCATAAATAAAATGTTTATAAGAAGCTTAGCATACATTAATTAACACGCATATTCTTGTTTATGTGCAATGGGGTTGACGGGAGATGAGACGGGAGTTAGAGAAGAGTTTACACAGGACGGGACTATAAATCTTAAGGGTAAACCCGTCCTAAGATCTACTACCGGTAAATGGAAAGCTTGTTACTTCATGCTTGGTAAGTGTCAAAAATAAAAGTAACATTATTGTGTAGACACTATGGTTCACTTGCTAATTATGTTAATAAACATTAATGAATTTAATAAATCACTTGTCAATCGAGCGTTATTGAAGTGACAATTAACTTATATTGCAGGCTATGAAGTGTGTGAAAGAATGGCATACTATGGAATAGCAACAAATTTGGTGTTGTACTTAACAAGAGAACTGCATGAAGGCACTGTGAAATCATCTAACAATGTCACAAATTGGGTTGGCACTGTGTGGATGACTCCTATTTTAGGTGCATATATCGCTGATACATATTTGGGACGATATTGGACTTTCATGATTGCTTCTGTCATTTATCTTCTCGTAAGTCTTATACGAGCTTCAGAAAGACCAAATCTTTTTCGTTTTAGGAGCCTAAGGAATACAATTATCTTTGTACAGATGTTTTTTCTTTATAACTTATGCTTATTATATCAGGGCATGTGCTTATTGACTCTTGTGGTTTCACTACCATCCTTAAAGCCACCATCATGTGGAAAACATGTGACGCGTCTTGACTGTGATAAACAAGCCTCGTCATTTCAAGTTGGCATTTTCTATTGTGCACTCTACATAATTGCGCTTGGAACTGGTGGTACCAAGCCCAATATCTCGACAATGGGTGCAGACCAATTTGACGATTCTGAGCCTAAAGAGAAAGCCCATAAGCTTGCTTTTTTCAATTGGTGGATGTTTAGTGTATTTTTTGGCTCCCTTTTCGCGAATACGTTTCTAGTGTACATTCAAGATAATGTGGGTTGGGGTGTAGGGTATGCTATCCCTACATTAGCTCTACTTGTGGCGATAGTAATGTTTATATTTGGGACTCCGATTTATAGGCACAAGCCAACTGCGGAAAGCCCGTTTACTAATATGGCCAAAGTACTAGTTGCTGCTACAAGAAATAGAAATGTGGTTATACCTATTGACCCTAATGAACTTTATGAGCTGAATTTGGATGAGTATTCTAGTTCTGGGAAGCATAGAGTTGACCATTCCTCTTCGTTAAGGTAACATATTGTTTTAATATATTGTTTACATGTGTAAAGTTACATAAAGGGCTCCTTTGATCAGGTGTCAGTGTGTCACCATGACTAACCAATTTGTCATGGCCTTGTGATTACTGCTTTAGTTTCAATAGTTTCTTACTTGTACCAATTCAGTTTTAGGAAGAATTAAAATAAAAAATAAATAAATAAATAAATAAATAAATAAATAAAAATAAAATAAAATAAAATAAAATAAAATAAAATAAAATAAAATAAAATAAAAACAGCTTATTAGGAATGTTGGATGAACCTAAAACATTGTTGTTAATGTAATTTTAATCTAGATGGAGGTGACATGTATGAACGTGTCAATTTGATTTTCATTTTATCTTAAACGGGTCTAGAAAAGTTCGCTAAAAGGAGAACGAATCAAATGGGGTGTAATGTTACAGTTATTCTTACCATTATTAGTCCATCAAATTATTTATAAACCTGCCAATAAACACAAAAATATGTTTACGGGTCAAATAGACTTGATCCATGCTAAAAGTTTATTTGAATCTAGTCTGATTGTCACTTGTTACACACCTTGACCCGTCAATTAGGTTATCTGACACCTTATGCCTACTAATGCCAGCCGTTTTTGCATGTAGGTTCCTCGATAAGGCTGCAGTGAAGATCAAAGAACCATTTTCCGAATGGGAGCTATGTCCAGTGACTCAAGTTGAGCACACCAAGCAAATGCTTAAATTGGTCCCGATCATGTGTACGACGTTCATTCCTAGCGCATTGCTGGCCCAAAGCCACACACTTTTCATTAAACAAGGCACAACCTTAGTTCGGTCCATCGGACCACATTTTGATATACCGCCAGCTTGTCTAACCCTGTTCACCACAATCTCCATGTTAATAAGCATCGTTGTTTATGGCCGTTACTTTGTACCTTTTGCTAAAAAATACACGAACAACCCAAGAGGCATCACTTTACTGCAACGAATGGCAATTGGCATAGCGCTACATGTCATTACAATGATCATTACTAGTGTGGTGGAGAGTCGAAGATTAATCATCGCTAAAGATCATGGCATATCTGAAAAGGGAAAAATTGTGCCTATAAGTATATTCATCCTTCTTCCTCAATTCATTTTAATGGGTATTGCGGAAAATTTTTTAGAAGTTGGAAAACTTGAATTTTTCTATGATCAAGCACCCGAAGGAATGAAAAGTCTTGGGACGGCATACTTCACAACTAGCCTTGGCATCGGGTATTTTCTTAGCAGTTTCATTTTATCGACTGTGGCTAATGTAACAAAGACGAATGGGCACGAAGGTTGGATCCTAGACAACCTTAACGTATCTCGTCTAGACTATTATTACATATTTTTCACAGTTTTGTGCTTTCTGAACTTCGTTTTCTTCCTTATAGCCGCGAAAAACTTTGTCTACAAAGCTGAAGTGGATGAATCGAAAAAATAGTTAAAGGAAGATAACTGAAGTTGATTGAACAGTACTGAATTGCAAATAAACAAATTCATTTAAAGATACTAGTTTGAGTCTCTGACTATTGTAACAAGCTTCAGTAAAGCACAAAGAGCATCATAGGACATGTATATGTAACGAGTGATTCGATGTATTGTGAAGTGTAAACCATTGAAGGCAACGTACTTACATTTAATGTGAGATCGTTATTGTCTTAATTGAATATAGATTGAAATATTCTCATACGGAGCATGCTCTAGTTGGATCATTTCTTCCTTTGCAAACGCTTAGTTGACCCATAGAGGGTCATTTTGAGATTAACCAAGGTTCGAACCTAACTCTTGGTTAATTAGATCGTTGGGACAGAAGCTCATTGCCCGAGGCCGGGTCCTTGAGAAGGCTCTGGTTGGCATCAAAAAATGCAAGGGATCGGAGTGTTCTCACTGATTTACGCCTTTTGAGATCATTTTGCTTAATCAAGAAGAGAATAGGGGAAATTCATATACGTCCTAGAAAACTAAAGAATATCATATTCACGGATTCACCCAACTCAAAACTATTGAATACATAATGTACCAAGGGTGAGCATTGTTCGTTTTGGCTCGTCTTTTTTCTAAAACCGAAACCGAACCGAAAATGTTCTGTTTTTGCTTTTTAAACCGTTCAGTTTCGATTTTATCTAGGTTCGGTTTTTGACTTTTGGTTTTAAATTTTATGGTCTTGAAAAAAATGGGCTTTTTATGTATTTAGCCCAATCACTAAGCTACAAAAATTGGCCCATTTTCAAGTTTTTGCACACCAAACCCTCATCTCACACCTATTAAATGACACAACACACTAGAAACCCTAAACTCTCTCATTTGCAGTCATAGCTAGCCGCCTGTTAACTCCATCTCGAATCACATAGGTATATACCATTATCCATTAGTATGGTGATAAGCTCATAAAATAAGCTAGTTTAATGACTCTAAGAAACATTATGTTAGGATTTGTGTTGTTAGTCCATCTTGGCAAAGCAGTAGAGGCTTTTTGGTCTATGATCTGTTTTGAATGCTAATGGACTTATACAAAGTAATCAGTCTTTTACTGTTCTGGACTTTCAGATATTATGGGAGTACCAAGTCATTCGGGCTGAAACATATTAATATTGCTTATTTGTTCATTGCTTTTTGAAATAATAACAAGGTGTTTGGATTAGCTTGTTTCTTGTAGTTTATAGTGTCATTGATGTTTATTGCTTTTTGACATAAGCAGTTTAGTATAATGTTATTTTTTTGGATTAGCTTGTCTTTTGGGGTTTTTTGTGTTATTGGTTTTTCAAAATGCTGATAAGCTCACTTTTTAAGTTGTGAGCTTGGGCCTATCGACTTAAATAAGCTCAAAAGCTAAAAGGTGAGCTTATGATATTGCATTTTGAAATAAGCGGTTTGGTATAATGTGGGTTTTTGGATTAGCTTGTCTTCTTGGGTTTTTTTGTATTATTGGTTTTTCAAAATGGTGGTAAGCTCACCTTTTTAGTTCTGAGCTTGGGTCTATGGACTTAAATAAGATCAGAAGCTAAAAGGCGAGGTTATCAGCATTTTGAATTCCCTTTAATCTAATAAGGGGGTGTTTGGATTAGCTTACTTTATGGGCTTAACAGCTTATTGAAATTTGGAAAAGCTGATAAGCTCACTTTTATGGGCTTATGATAGGTTAAGCCCATGGCTTAAGCCATGAGCTTATATTTATCTGCTCATAAGCTCAAAAAAGTAAGCTTATCGGCTTTTCCAGATTTCAATAAGCTAATAAGCCCATAAAATAAGCTAATCCAAACACCCCCTAAGCCCATAAGATAAGCTATGTCAAAAGCTTTCCTAAGTAATTTATGTTTATCTTTTGTTATAGTGCATTTATTTATGATTTAACTTGTTAGTCCATCTTGGCAAAGCAGTAGAGGCTTTGGTCTATGATATGTTTTGAATGCTAATGGACTTATACCAAGTAATCAGTCTTTTACTGTTCTGGACTCTCGGTTTTTATGGGAGTACCAAGTCATTCGGGCTGAAACATTATTCTATCTATTAGCAGTCGATATAATTTGTGTTTTAAGCTTTGTAAACAACCTTCTTTTCTAATCACCTATACTTTTTTTTGACAATTATAATGGTAATGCTTTTAGTCGTATCATCTATTCAAGAAACGTATTAAACCGTCATTCTCTTTTCAGAACTTTAGAAAGGCCTGTAAATCACACAACCTTGAGGATTAGTCCATCTTGGCAAAGCAGTAGAGCCATCAGGCTATGAATTGTTTTGAATGCTAATGGACTTATATCAAAGATTCAGTCTTTTAACTGTTCTTGAATTTCAATATTATGGGATTATCAGTTCATTCGGGCTGAAACAGTCATTTACCTCTAAACTTTAACCATGTCCATTTAGGTGGATTGCTAATTATAAGTCTGAAGTTGTCATACCTAATGTTTATCAAATATTCTTGTACATATTAGTGGATCATTGTGCTCACTGATTTATACAAGTTTCATGTAGTTATCTAATTTAACCCTGGTTTTAATGTTTGCAGCTGTGAGAACTTCGTGACGTTGCCCAGATGTCTCCATGAAGACAGAAAAATGGAACAATACCCGGCCATTAGAAGATGCATGACTCACAATGACATGACCTCACATTTTTAATCGATCTTCGTCCATCAGTTGCCGCCCATGAAGGGTTTTAGGGTGCACTCTGTAAAGATAGACATCTGAATTGCGTTTTTTAATAGCGGTTCATGATGTAGTTAATTTTGTCAAATTTTTTTGTGTCTAGTAATATAGAAAGTCTTTTAACACATGGTATATTTGTATGTATTTCTCTTTGAAAGTTCAGTTAACTTACAAGAAACATTTTCTCTTTTTCTTTCTTGTTTAGTGTGTTCCTTTTGTGCCTTCTTTTTCTTTATTAAAGAAGTGGGTAACTAGTCTTTTAAGTGTAGTTTTCAGTGCTTATGCAGACGACCATAAAGAACATCGTTTGCATCAACCTAATGTAATCCAAAACTTATTTTGATTGTATCCTAAAGTTCGAATCAATGTAAAACCCTCCTGTGATAGAAGGCAGCGATCGACTATTTAGCGCACTCTATTAAAAAGCGGCTTCTTTTTAACATCCAAGACTTACAATATGGGAGACACTGATCAGGAAAACCAAAGATATCATAAATCCAAGAAAACGAACGGCGTCATGTTTATCTGGATAAATTATAACTTTGTAGGTTTTGCCGTCACGATAGTAAACTCTTGTGAGTATAAGTGTGTTGATATTGTGAAAAACTAGATAGAATTGAGAATTTTGATGGACTATAGTAAAATGTCATATTAGTAAATGTATGTCTTACCAGAATTCTTTCCGAGAGCAGTCTTTTCTGCAATGTTCTACCTTGCACATACGTCGCACATGAGTGCCCTTTTTTAGGTAGTCTTCATCAAACCAACACAATTCTATTCACCGTGCGTGATGGTGGACACCTGTTATAGGAAACCACACATGGCTAGAGTGCCTGCCGCGGTTGGTGGATGACTCCATTAATCATGGTCTAAGAAATGTGACTTTTTGAAACAATCACCATAAAAGTTTTTTTCAAGATAAAAAATAAATAAAAATAAAAAAAATAAAAAAAAAAAATAAAAATAATAAATAAATAAAAAATCCCAAACATCCCTTTATGAACAACTTTTGGTAAAGATAGTGGGGTTGAAAAATGTATGGTAAAATTCCTAAAACTCATGATGATGATAGGTTTGAAGAAGTTGATGAATAACAATATGTTTTTCACTAGTTAAAATAAAACACCTTAGTGATAAGAAATTTTTTTCAAAAATACTACAGTATTTTTTAGATATTGCTTGTGCTTGGACTTTAAAGTTTAGACAATACCTTTCCAATCCTAGAAGTTTAAAAAAATTTGTTTCTAATCATATTAATTGCTGGACTAAAACAGGATGAATGTGCTGCTATTGATGAAGGCTTGTTGGATAGCCGATGGCCACTCTGAATCAGACTGCTACTCTGGTTTGCCTTGTGCTATTTCAGTCCAAGGAAATGTCGTCACATCCTCTTCATAGCCTGACATCAAAGGCCTACCACGCAACATAATTCTCCATACATCAGATGCGGGGGTTGGCTTAATCCAAAATGAAATGTTAACCAATAACAGATTAGATGTACATAACTTGATTTTGTTAGCGAAAAATGAGAATAAAAGAGATTAAATAGAAAACAAACTTACGAAATTATTACGGGCAAACATACCTTTATTAAGCTAACATCCCCTCAAAATCACAAATGCTAAATTAAGATGTTTTGAGAGGTTGACAAATAAAACTCAAAATAGAATTGAACAATATACTAGACACATGCACAAACAAATTTATGCATATGTAGACAAAACCAGAGCAAAATCAGATGGATGCAAACAGAATCCGAATCATATGGAATCGGATGCAGAACCAAAGTAAATCAGATGGAACATGGTAGAATCAGTCAGAGAACCATAACGTAACCAGAGCGAATGCACAGCCAGTGTGAATCAGATGGAACATGGTAGAATAAGACATAACAAACCAGATGCAAAGCCATATCATAACCAGAGCGAAATCAGGTAGAATGGATGCAGTACCATGCAGAATCATAGCAAAATCGGACATACTCGTCCTTTTTAGGCTAAACATATGTGCGGGTTTGGGAACTTCATCTTGCAGCCTTTTCTTCTTTTCTTTTTGCCTTTAAATATCATTGATGTTTCCAGAAAACATTGGTCGGAACTCGAGGCCACATACAATGAGGCCAGACATAGTTCCTTCAAGACTTGTAAATTTCATTTCAATAGAAAGAGAGTCATCTTTGAATTCATGAGTTGAGTTAAATTTCCACATTTGAATCTCCATCCATCCATCTTCCCTTTGTTTTGGAACCCGAGTGATACCATTCATGTTCAACGGGCTTGGGGTTATAAAATAAACAAATTCAGCCTCATTGTTTTCTTTGTGGAGTACGTCTCGTACTTTTACTGGACAATGCAACCCCTGGCAGTTTTCTGAAAGCTTGAACACAAGGTAACACACGTATTCTGTATCTTGTGACAACATTTGACTTTTGATCGTGCAATTAAGATGAAATATGTGTTGTGGTAAAAGCTCAATCACCTCTTGAAATCTGCATGTAGGATAGATTAAGAATGAAGTTATTTATAAAGACAGGAAACTACGTCCAAGAAGTGAAACTTTTGTCAACCATTTATTCATGAATTTTTAATTGTGAACTACAAATAAAAAAACAATGGTTTAGAAATCTAGTTTTTCGTGTGACATCTACATATTTGGATGTGCAATCAAAAAAGTTTAGTTGTTAAAGGTAGGGCTGGCAATTCGTGTGGGGTTTGGTTTATTCCCCAACCCGAACATGACATGTTTAAGTAATTGGGTCAGACTTGTCAACCTCAACTTGTTTAAACATAACTTGAACACGACCCATTTAACCCACTTATCTAACCCGGTTTGCGGTTTAGCGAGTTACACTGGTTAACTATGTTAAATGGGTTGGCAGGTTGCCCCCTTTAGCCCATATAGCACCTTAAAACAACTACTTAGTATTTTCTTTCAAAAAAAACTTAAACCATCTTGTCGGGTTGACCTATTTAACCCAACACAACCCGAAACCTGTTTACACGCAAGCCTATAACCCGCTTATTTTCGTATCGTTCTTGGGTCTTGTTTCATGTAGTGACAGGAATTGCCACCCCTAGTTAAAGGAAACTGTAACAAAATTAGCTATAGTATAAGAAGAGAACCTGGACTGGGCTGATGGTTTTGAAGTAAAAAGATCCGCATTAGAGAATTTGTATAAAGCTGCCTTTGCCGAAAGCACAAGAAGTTTCTTTTCGTCGACTTCGCCCAACCAGAACAACTCGTTGTAGTTTATGCATATCTTGAATATTTCTTCAAAGTTAGTTGGAAGTTGCTGCACCTCATCCACATTGATGTTGGATTTCAAGACTTGTTGGACTTCCTTCAATTTTCTGATTTCTTCATGTTTCACCTGTGTGCAAACCATGTTAAATATGCAACATAGAACATGGGTTTAGTTAAAAAATTTGGCATGCATCCGACCTCTTGGTATATTAATAATAATAATAATAAAAAAAGTATATAATGGAACGATGGATATAATTTCAAACTTACTTTGTCAATTACTCGAAATTCAATGCCTTCAACATAAACTGCATTTTCTCCACAATAGTGTGATGAAAAGCTCTCAAGTAGAAACTCAAAAACAACATCTTCGTTCTGATTCAAGAATTGGTACAACTCAATCACCATCCAGTCCTTGTCTCTCCATGTTGCGAAATATGCATGTAGACTTTCGAGTCCCTTTCTATACTTTAGGTTAACACACATCGGTTTACTTGAAATTTTTCTTGAATCACTAAGTTTGAAGACTAAATAGACCCCATAAACAACATTTGGAGATAGAAGCTGAGCGTTTGTCTTTATTTCGATGTTCAATTTGGAAATATCAAACATCTCCACTACTGTCTCAAACCTGCACATATTACAGATATTCAAGCTATAAAAAAAATAGACAAGCAAGATGCTAGCAAAATCGCAGCAGGTGAAAAGAATCATCCAGCTACGAAACTTCAAACAGCAGGTGATATCAAACATAATACCCATATACCAAGTATGTGACTATTATAATCAGTCGAGAAAACACTGAAACCTTGTTAGATGTCTACCATGTTCATGTAGGAGTCTAAGCAACAAAGAAATTGATGTTGTTCCACTCGAGTTTGTTTACCCTTTAATAGTATTATACAGATTAATTTGACAAGAAAGGTAACATAAAACACCGAGTTTATCAATATGGGGAATTTATAACTCGCTTGCTCGTCAGAAATACTAGGAAATCCAGTTCATGAAAATATGATAATTTTTATTTTATCAAAATTTAAGAATTTGTCAAATCCTTAACTTCCAGACATTTTGACGAGCGAAAAAGTACCTTTGCTGGAAATATTTTTGTATTATATAATACACAACACTGCAACAAAAAAGAACCACAATGCAAGCTCAAAATACATAGGTAGGCTGTAAACTACTAGTAATTACTATGCTCCCGTAAATAGCTTGTCCTGCATAAATCGGTAAAGTAACTACATTTTTCAAAGAAAAAGGAATATTATACATCTGTCAGCAATGCATATGTATGCTTATCACTTATGTACTTATAAATTTAGAGAGGTAAAGAGAATAACCTTGATTCTTGAAGAGATTTCCACTCATGTGGACAACTGTTTATGTAGGAAAACATCGTGGCTGAAACCATTTTATTTCTTTCTCCATTACCATCGAATGACAGCAACTGTTACATAAAATAAAATATAAAGCAGACTTAATTTTTATCATGTGTAAACGCATGTGTGATCTCAAATATTATCCCTCAAAACGGAAAAGATATATAAAAAACAGGACAACACCAAATGAACTGATTACCACTTTGTCTTGTTGAAGGAGGATTCCCTTAGAAAAAAAGTTGTAAAGATCCTCTTTCTTGATTGTAGAATAGATTTCAGGGCACTTTGACATCTGGATTATTTCTTTATAGTCTGTAGGCAATTTGGGCTCCCATTTCTCATAATCCTCCTGGATATACATTAATCAATTAATAAACTCATGTTTCATACAATTACTTTCTTACAGTTAATAAAACAGTTAAATGCCATAGTTTAGATATATATATATATATCTCTATATTATATATAACAGGAGGCGTTACACGTAGATAATGCCACGTAATGCCCCGTAATGGCACCTCAATGCCATGTCATTGCCATGTAATTCATTATCAGCCATGTCATCACATTGTGGCCTATATATATATATATATATATATATATATATATATATATATATATATATATATATATATATATATATATATATATATATATATATATATATATATATATATATGAATCAAAAGTTAGCCAATTTTGTCAAAATATAGAAACTTACCTGAAATTCCAATGCTTTCTTGAGTTGTATGACCACTTCATCAGCTGCTGGTCGTCTTTCTCTCTTGTGATGTAAGCATTTAAGGGCAATCCTTGTAAAGGTAATATATGACTGTCGCACAATTTGTTCTTTTATACCCTCGAACACTAACTTATCAAGTTTTTCAACATAATAGTAGTGTTTAGCCAAAAAAGGTAAATAAAGATACTCATGATCTAGCTTTTCGGATGATAGTTTCCCACACAATATGTCAAATAAAACTGCACCCAGTGAGAATATATCAGACTCTTTAGTTAAGAAGCCTGTTTGCGAGTGTAGTGGGTCACGATAGCCGATTGTGCCCGTAACATTGTCAATGACATAGTTTGCATTCTGATCTGTTGGGCATACTAAGGAAAGCCCAAAACCGGTAATTTTTGCTTTCCAGTCATCAAATAGTAGAATGTTGCTGCTGCTGATGTCCTTATGTATTACCATTTCTGGACTTGAAACAGTTCCATGAAGAAACTCCAACCCACTTGCAATATCGATGCATATTTTAAGCCGCATCACCCACGTAAGACTGTCATCGCTCAAGTACTTATCAAGACTTCCTCTTGACGCATACTCATACACAATAATTTTCTCATCCTCTTCATCACAGTAGCCTACAAGACCAATTACATTTAAATGTTTATACTCCATAAGGATGTCCAACTCTGTAATAAATTTAGCTGCTGCCAGCTCTGTCAAAACATCAGCATCTCCTTGACCCAACTTCTTATCCAACCGCTTTGCAGCAATGACGTTATCTCCATGAGTAATGTGAGTAGCTCCCGTGTATACATTCCCAGAATTTCCATGTCCAATAATATTGTCTTGACTGAAGCCTTTCGTGGCCAACTTTATGTCTTCAAGTGACAGTTTGAGGTTGTCCTTGTGGTTCTCCTAAAAATTATTGGAGTCAGTCGATTTGTTAAGTTAAAAACAAAATGAAACTACCTTCCACCAAGAATTCGTTCGAATTTTTATTTTGCGTTTTAGGTTCTCAGTCTCCAAGTTCATGTCAACGTTATGGTTGTAAATCAAGGTTGGTTGTTGCAATTTCCAAATTAAAGAAAAAAAACATATATACATGAAAGAGATGTGTCAGGAGTTTTAGTTTTACCGACGAATTAGTAGCACGTCATAAAGTTAAATAAAGTTTAAGATAAAAGAAAAAAAAATCACAAAACTTAAGTACAAAGAGAAAACTTAAATGGTAAGTTTGTATATTGAGTAAAAGTTTGAGAAAATGTTTACACAAAGTATAATGTATGAAATGTCACACATTACTATCAAGAATATGAAGAAATTAAAAAGTTTTCATAAAAAATATCAACTTACCTGAGAGTCTAATGCTTTTTTGAGTTCGTTGATGACAACTTTTATTGTTGGACGTTGCGCTTGAGTTTCTGCCACACATCGAAAGGCGATTTCTAAAAATATGTCCAAAGACTCTTTATTGGGTCCTTTACTTAAAGAAAAGACATGTTCATCGGTCTCCTCCTTTATCTTGTGATCAACAATTTCCATTACTGTTCCCTTTTCAAAATGATCTCTTGCAATGGGTGCAATTCCATTCTCATTCACCTTGGTGTATACATAATCATAGGCCAACCTCCCGGTCAAGATCTCAAGCAACACTACTCCAAATGAGTAAATGTCTGATTTCTTATTTAGTTTACCATCCTTCTGATATTCTGGATCCAAATACATACATGTACCTGCAATAATATTGGTATAGATAGTGCTGGCCGTTTGATCTGCAGGGTGGAATTTTGAGAGCCCAAAATCCGCAATCTTTGCCTTCCAGCTATCTCCCAATAGAATATTATCGCTCTTGATGTCACGGTGTATCATCTTTTGTTTGTTGTGATCTGTGTTGTTGTGAATGTAATTCAAACCATGTGCAACATCAAGACATATATTTAGACGTTGTAACCAATTAAGATTAGCCATTTTATCGCTGCTTCCCAAATAGTTTTCAAGACTTCCTTTTGAAGCATGCTCATAAACCAGGATCATTGAGCCGTTACCTTCATAACAAAAACCAAGAAGAGAGATTATATTTTCATGCTTACAACTAGTTAGAGTTTCAATTTCTGCAATGAACCCTTGTTCTCCTTCTGGATTGTTAATGCGCTTTATGGCTACCGTGCTTCGTTTTCTGGGTAAATCGCATTTATCCACCCCTTCATTCGATGAGTAATGACTGCTATCAAAGTGTTCAAGATCTGCTTTGTACACTTTACCGAATCCGCCTGACCCGATGTAATATGCTTCATCAAAATTGTTGGTAGCCTGGATTATATCATTTAGTCGAATCTCCAAGTGTTCCAAGTTCTTCCCCTGCAACATAATGGAGTTATGAAGCACCACATTAATACTAGTAAGGATTGGAGTGAAGTCACAAAAAGAAAGAAAAAGAGGGAAAAATTTACTGACATTTATAAAATACTAGCTAAATGACTCGTCGAATTGCCGGGCTTTTCAAAGAAATATGATGAAAATATAGAATTTATAGTAACTATTAAGCTGGAAAACATGAACATGTATTATTGGTCTTGGATATTTATTTTGGTTTTGCTAACAACAACCCTATGGGTTGTGGTTAAAAATTCCTTAACTAAAAAATCAACAATCAATAAACACCAAGCATACCATGTTTAACGTCACATTCCATATTTAAAACGAATAAATATGTATAATTGTAGAATATATTAGTTCATTTAATGGTAATTTGTTAATTAAGGAATACTTAAACACAACCCACAGGCCACAAGGTTGTTGTTAGCAACTATTTAAATTCTTATAACATATGGTTATCTCGGAATGTTTTAATGGGTGATATTTTAAATTTATAATGATAGAAGACTTTTAAAATTCCAGTATATTATTGATCAATATTTGTAAATGTATTGTTTAATTAACCTCATTTTTCTAAGAGTGTTATCAACAACGTTATCAACATTAATTGTGATAACATTAATTGGGGCATTCATCTTGCTCATCTTCAATTATTTGTTTATCTCCTCTAAAAATATTGGATGGTAAAAATAATTCTCTTATATATAGTAAAATATGTTCCCTATATATGAAATTTAATTAAATGTGATTAAGGGCTGAAAAATGAAATCATGTGACACTTAAGTGAACCTTTTTTTTTGTCAAGTAAAACAAATGTATCAAATTTAAAAACCAAAAACACAAATTAAATATAACTTGGGAACCAAGTGAGAGTAGTTAAGCGATTTGGGTCTAGTGATAAAGGCTTAAGTAGTTCAGCGAGCCCAAGTGAGAGTAGTACCGGTTTGGGTGACCGACCGGGAAGTCCTTACTTGGGAACCACAAGCTCTAATGATATCAGGCGAATCGGGAATAGGAGTGGGGTTATCCCCTAAAGAGAGGCTCGCGGTTGGTATCTCTGCCCGAGGATACGACACTAACTCAAGCCAACAACTAACAACTAACATCTAACAACTAACCCGCCGTTCAAAAAAATATATATAACTAAACATATTATGAAACATAATTACCTTCAATGATGGATCCTTTCTAATCATGTGAATATGAGTCAGCCTTTTTACGGTGAAAAAAATTCATATTAAGACCACTAATTTAAAGGGATAATGATTTGTAAATGTATCCAACTTGCCACGTTTTACTGAGTTGTGTATAGAGCTTTTAATTTTGCTAAGTTGGGGTCTAAACTTACTAATCTTTGCTATCTTGTGTACTCGATCCACATGGCAAGGATTTTAGCTGAGTTGACAAGGTTGACTGCGTTGACTCCGTTATATTATTAAAAAGAAACCTGATATTTTTCTCCCGTTTCCCGTTATTTTCTTTTTTATAAAACTTTTTTCTTTTCTTTTTTTTTTCTTTTTAATAATCCCAGTTATCCCGAATCTAAAATAAACCCTAAGCTTTTACCCTCTTAATTCGGATCCAGATCCGGTGAAAACACATATCCTTCCCTCCCTGAACCCGAAATAACAAGTTACCCCACAAAAAACCTAGATCTCGATCTAAAACATAAACAACTATCAACACACACCACACCACACCACAAAAATCATATCCCTACCAAAAACCACCACTCAAATCTTATAAAAACACACACACACACACACAAAAACCTAAACATAACTCAGATCCATCACACGTTTAAAAAACTCACACACAACAAAATCTTATCAAAAACATCACCTCCCATAATTGACGAACACAAACCCAGAAAACACATATATATCTCAAAAGGAGATCAAACACAAAAATCATACCCAAAAACATCCATCAAAACACAACAAAACCACACAATCCAGATCTGTTATCAAGAAAAATAGATCTCAAAGCTAGATCCGTTCAACAAATCATCAAAAGATGATAACCACCGATTCACCATAAAAATCACACTCCGAAATCATCACAACAATAAACCCAGAAACTGATCATGACAAAGACCAGTCTAAGATCTTGATTAAATGACACACAAACATCTTCAGGTGCCTCACCGATTGAAATATGGTGAACACAAATCCACACATGACCAAAGCCATGGACATAGCTCCAACAACATCTCCGGTCATAAAAAGATTGGAGTAGCCAAAGATGGTAGAAAGGTTTAGGATTAAATGAAGAAAATAGTGGGTCATGAGTTGTCCGTTGGTGATTCATATTAAGTCAGCCGATTTAAAAATTTGGAAGTAAATATGATTTTTTCTGGCTCGTTAAAATGATGGGTCATTAGTATTTAATGGTGAAGGGTATGTTCTTTGTGACTCACTGAGTTGTAAGAAAAGGGTGTGAAAGTGAGTCAGAAAGTGATATCAATATGAGTATATCATAGCCTTAAAAAGGGGGATTTTTAATTGTGTTAGTGGTGAAAGGGGGAAAAATATTAATGTTATATAAAAGGACAAAATAAATCCAGCGTGGATG
>LBNU01013116.1:77804-99597 GCA_014162995.1 Artemisia annua | reverse complement strand
AAACCTAAACATAACTCAGATCCATCACACGTTTAAAAAACTCACACACAACAAAATCTTATCAAAAACATCACCTCCCATAATTGACGAACACAAACCCAGAAAACACATATATATCTCAAAAGGAGATCAAACACAAAAATCATACCCAAAAACATCCATCAAAACACAACAAAACCACACAATCCAGATCTGTTATCAAGAAAAATAGATCTCAAAGCTAGATCCGTTCAACAAATCATCAAAAGATGATAACCACCGATTCACCATAAAAATCACACTCCGAAATCATCACAACAATAAACCCAGAAACTGATCATGACAAAGACCAGTCTAAGATCTTGATTAAATGACACACAAACATCTTCAGGTGCCTCACCGATTGAAATATGGTGAACACAAATCCACACATGACCAAAGCCATGGACATAGCTCCAACAACATCTCCGGTCATAAAAAGATTGGAGTAGCCAAAGATGGTAGAAAGGTTTAGGATTAAATGAAGAAAATAGTGGGTCATGAGTTGTCCGTTGGTGATTCATATTAAGTCAGCCGATTTAAAAAATTGGAAGTAAATATGATTTTTTCTGGCTCGTTAAAATGATGGGTCATTAGTATTTAATGGTGAAGGGTATGTTCTTTGTGACTCACTGAGTTGTAAGAAAAGGGTGTGAAAGTGAGTCAGAAAGTGATATCAATATGAGTATATCATAACCTTAAAAAGGGGGATTTTTAATTGTGTTAGTGGTGAAAGGGGGAAAAATATTAATGTTATATAAAAGGACAAAATAAATCCAGCGTGGATGCCAATGTGTTAAGCAAAAACGTAAAATACGTTAATCACTCCGTTAGTACACAAGATAGCAAAGATTAGTAAGTTTCGACCCCAACTTAGCAAAATTAAAAGTTCAATACACAACTCAGTAAAACGTGGTAAGTTGGATACATTTACAAATCATTATCCCTTTAGGATAATCTCCAATGTTCCACCATACTGAAACCTTACTACATAATCCATAAGTTGACAGCAACCGGGCATTTTATAAAATAGTGTTGTGAAGTTTCTATGTCTCCACCACACACTGGCCGGCCACCTTGTAAAGTGTAGATCGATCCCTTTGATGTCCAAGTTTTGGCATGTGGGAAGACGATCCAGTCTGAGGTGCCAAGACTTAATCTAAATAGGTTTCTTTTGTCGAGTCTCCCCATGATTTTCACCATGTTGTTGTTATCATTTCAACACTTATTTGTTTTCGTTCTTGTCTCTACTTTGTTGAGGAATTAGATGATAAATTATCACTACAAAAAATTAGTTCAATCTCACATTTTTTTCTTCACATTTTTAAAAGGTGTGTAAAATTTCATTGATTTATTAACACTTAATAATGTATAAAAAAATGGTTACATTAATAAGTGTGGAAAAAAAATGTAAAACAATAAATTTTCTATGTGTCAAAAAAAGTTCACACTTTTAAGTGTGAAGAAATTTAAGAAATGTCCACACTTATAGGTGTGGACCCAAATTCTCCACACTTCCTTAAAGTGTGGAGGCCAAAATTCTTCACACTTTCTCAAAGTGCGAGGAATTTGGGTGTTACAAATAACCTCCATACTTAGATGTGTGGAGAAATATTATAATTCTTCACATTTAAAAGTGTGAACTTTTTTTTAGACAACTATGTGTGAAAAATCTATTGTTTACAATTTTTCTCACATTTATTAGTGTAACCAAATTTTACACATTATTAAATGTTAATAAATTAGTACAATTTTACACACTTTTTAGAACTGTGAAGAAAAAAAATGTGGAGATTGAACTATTTTTTTTGTAGTGTATGCTAGTTGGTCCAAGGTCTATGATGGGATTAGGGTTCGTTAATTTATTTATTTATTTATTTTTTTGTCTCATGAATAGAGTAAAATTGTGGCTGAATACTACATTGCAAATTTGCAACGTATTTAGGAATTTCATCATTCAATACAAGTTTACTTATCCTATCATGCTAGCTAGCTTTAAATCTAACGTCTATCATCAATTGTTTATGTTGGACTTGGACAATTAAGACAACAAACATGAGGTTCGATCGCAAAACACTAGATCACAGATTTGTATCTAGCACAAGCAGCAATTCAATGAACACGGAATACACAAAGATGTCGACTAGAATAACATAACACACGACACAATATACCCTCAGACGTTCTCTTNCTAATTTAAACATAAACGTTAAAGGTGTATTTTTGTCAAACTGGTTTACTCAATGTTGATGCTTTTAGAAAAAAAAATGTTGTTTCTCTTCATATAATAAAGATTTATACAGTTATTTTATATTTTGGAACAATGTATGTCATATTTATTGTATTTAATATGATATTTGTTTCGACCTTTTTAAATGCTAAATTATGGCTTTTTGTCTAGGGTCTAAAATTCATGTAGAATCGGATGGAATAAGTAATAGTTAAAAAAATTAAACTCCAAGTAAATATAAATTAAAGTTGATGGATTACACTTATAATCAGGGTTCTCATTCGGAGATTAATAGTCGAAAATAATTTATCATGTATATTTCACTTCGTTCTCATTTTGTATGCGGCAGTATTCTGCAAGCAAGGTTTGGATATTTTCAAGCCTTTCTGCAAGGTTCAGATCGTAATACTAATATTAGGAACGAAGGTGGTGTTTGAATTCGATTTAACTGACTTAATATGAAAAAAACTGAATTCATTAAGCTAAGTCATATTAAAACTGTTTGTTTGTGACTTAATAGAGAAAGATAACTGAAAATATTAAGTAATAAAACTGAGGGGCCTGCATTAAGTCATCTCTTAATTAAACATGACTTGATATAAAATTTTAACAAACAAGACCTAATTCAAAATATCACTAATGATATTTCTTGATTGTCAAAGTTTCAAAATATATTTTCATAACTTAAAGGGTTTGCAATTCGTAAGCATTGGCGTTTAATCATTATACTTTTAAATGCTAATGCTTACGAATTGCTACTTTTGTCAAACATACACTTAATAAAACAAATTTATTTAATACTTTCATATTCACCACATTAATTATAAAAAAAATGTCATATATATATAGTTTCGATATGATATCAATGTTAAAAGGATTATCAGAAAAGTTCAATACGAAACAATAATTATTTAAAGATCAAATCAAGTGATCTCAACCATCCATCTATTTTAAATCTAAAGGCATAAATTAATCCTCGTTTTAATATAATTAATTATTGAAGGACACTTTGTAATTTCATTCAAACTAAACACATCACATAAAGGTCGGTACAGCCTCTCATTTACTCATTTTATTTCAGTTCTTCTTTTTACTTTCATACTTACTCACCAACAAAGATTTCAAGATCTGGTCGGACATGGACTGAGCTTGCCGGAGATTATCATCGGAGATTGCTAACGGCGACTGAATAATATCCATTGGAGTGGAGGAAAGGTGGTTGGAGAGAGATGATTCGAAGAGCTGAGGGTAGCACGTGGATTGACGCCCGCTGTGGATTAGGTTGGGTGATGATGGTTGGTTTTTAATTTAACGGCGGTGGCGGTTTGTGATTGTGGTGGTGGTGGTTGGTGGTTGGGTGGATGGGTGGAGGAAGGTTAAGAGGGATATTATGGATCTGCAAGTTTGTTTAGGGTTCAAGGTTTATGGTCTTGTTTGAAAAGGGACCAATTTTAGATCGAAACAAAATTTGTAAAAGGATCAGCCTTGTGTTCAGTTTAGTTATTCTTTAATTTTCAGTTACTAGTTGGTTTGAAGTGGTTATCATTGGATGAGAACAATGGTTGGCTTAATAGGAATGACAATAAAGGACACAACACAGTGATATATGAACATCATGTTAAACTTTGAATAGCTATAGAGCTAATGAAGTTTGTTTCATAATGTACAAGTGTTTTGGGTCGATACAGATTCCATGGTGATAGTTTGCTTTAGTTCTTTAGCAAGAAAAGATTCCTAGTTTTCTTATATGGTTAAGTCGAACATAAGTTGGTTTCATCTTGTTTCATCCATTGAGGGCACGTGAAATGAGGTTATCCACATATATAAAAGTGTTTTACCATTATAATTTTCTAGCAATATTGCTTGTTAATTTAAGATTTTGTTTGTTGTTAAATTTTGTAAGTTATTACTTTCTATAAAAATTTCCGTACATTGTTATCATTAAATTTTGCAAGTTATTTTTTTTAACTTATAGCATATCTTACTTGATAGTTGGTATTGGTAAAAAAAATCCAGAGGGTGTTTAGGTTGCTTTTTATTTTGCATTTTATTTAGACATGAATCATATGTGATTCATACAGAATCCCATGTGATTCTTTGACGAATCCTTTGTGATTCATATAGAATCCCATGGGATTCACAATGAATCCCTTGAGATTCATACTAAATCCCATTGGATTCACAATGAATCTCTTGTGATTTCATACAGAATCTCATGGGATTCATACTGAATCCTTTGTGATTTATCAGAATCATACAGAATCCCATAGGATTCACAATGAATCCCTTGTGATTTCATACAGAATCCCATGGGATTCATACTGAATCCTTTGTGATTTATCGACAAGATAAATCATATAGAATCCCATGGGATTCACAATGAATCCCTTGTTATTTCATACAGAATCACATGAGATTCATACTGAATTCTTTATGATTTATCGACAAGATAAATCATACAGAATCCCATGGGATGCACCAAAGAATCCCATGAGATGCACCAAAGAATCTCATGTGATTCATACTGAATCTTTGTGATTTATCGTCTTTTTACGAATCCCGTGGGATTTTTCTGGACGAAAATTTTGAAAACAAAAATCGTCTTTTTACGAATCCCATGGGATTTTTCTGGACGGAAATTTTGAAAAAAAAAAATCATCTTTTTATGAATCCTGTGGGATTTCTTTACGAATCCCGTGGGATTTTTCTAGACGGAAATTTTGGAAAAAAAAAATCATCTTTTTACAAATCCCATGGGATTTTTACGAATCCCGTGGGATTTTTCTGGACGGAAATTTTGAAAAAAAAAAATCGTCTTTTTACGAATCCCATGGGATTTTTTACGAATCCCGTGGGATTTTTCTGGACGGAAATTTTGAAAAAAAAAATCGACTTTTTACGAATCCCATAGGATTTTTTACGAATCCCGTGGGATTTTTCTGGACGGAATTTTGGAAAGAAAAAAAAAAGTTCGTCGAAAGTATATAACAATGCATATCTATAGAAAGATAATTTTTTTCTTGTCGCGATGGTGTATTTTTCGTAGCTTGAAGATTTACCGTTTGCAAAATATGTTGTTTTTTTAAAAAAAGTGGAAAGTGGGTTTTTATATTAAATGAGCTAAAATGCCAATTTTGCCCAGACCTTTGTTATTTTTTTATTTGATTTTAGCCATTAGATGAAAGGTGGATGGATGGTTGAGATTGACTTATTTGTTTTTTAAGTGATACTTGTTTTGCATAGATCTCACCTCAAAGGATTATAATGTAAAATCAAAATCAGATACGTTCGAAGCCATAATTGTTTGGTACTTAAAAAGAAAACGTATAAAAAGAGTTTAAAGAGTTTAATTACCTTCAAGTGATTGGATGATGTACCGTCAACTACATTCCTCGAAAGATCCTGTAATAATATTGGCAAGAGAATAGGAAATGAGTTGATAATATAACAGTTGTTGTTACATAAAGTTGATAAACAAGTTAATGCTCTTACTGGATTTTCGTGTTTCCATTGAAGTTCAAACGCTTTCTCAAGTCTTTTGACAACCTGATCTATATATGGGCGATCTGCTCTTTCCTCTTTTAGGCAGCAATATGCTGTTTCTGAGAATATCTCTAATGATTTTGGATCCATCTGTTTCCGTAAATGTGGATCGATCATATCATCCAAATTAGATTTGCCCAATTTACTTAATAATCCCTCTCCCAACTCTTCATTCGGAAGAACGGCACTCCGTCCGCACAAGACTTCCAATAACACAACACCGAACGAATACACATCTGACTTGTGGGTCACCCCGCCGGTCTTTTTATATTTTGGATCCAGGTATACATTCTCGGTAATATCACGAGTAAGAAGAAGACGGTGCCTCCGAGCTACTGTATTTTTCAATGAAAGTTCAAAACCAGATAACTTTGGTTCCCATTTGTCATCTAGTAAAATTTTCGAGCTCCTGATGTTGCAATGTATGACACTAAAATCCCGTCCAGGATCATAATGGATGTAACTCAATGCATTTGCAACACCAACACATATATTCAACCTTTGCATACATGTGAGGGTCTGGTCGCTTAGATATTCGTTGAGACTTCCGTTGGCCTCCTTCTTGTATACGATAATCTTGTGCACCTGAGAATCAGAAAACCCAATAATAGACACAAGATTCTTGTGTTTGAGACTAGAAAGCATCAAAATCTCTGTCCAAATCTTTTTTCTCTCATCTTTTATACATCCTGAATAGAGTCTCTTTACAATAATATCCATGCATTGTTCAGAATGTAAGAGAAGGCCTTTGAAAATAATCGTTCCATGCCTAGATTCTGTGATGATATTCTCATGAGCAAAATTGTTGGTTGCAGATGCTATATCTTGAAAGCTGAGTTTTAAGTAGAGATCTTTGAAGGAAGACATTGTCTTTTTGCTGACATGGGATTCAACATTTGTAGATACGAAGGTCATTGATTCCTACATGTACCGAACAAGGCAACATTACCAAGTGAGTAGATTAACAGGGTAAAACATTTAGTAATTCTAACGTCTATCAAAAGAAGAAAAGTTGACATTTCCTCTCATTAACAATTCCAACGACTTACCACAAGAGTTAGAAAAAAAATTACCTTGTCAAGATTGGATGATGTACCTTCAACTTCGGCCATAGTTATTGAGTGTTCCTTTTAACATCATAAATACAATAATAAGTAAATTACCGTTATTAATACAAAGAGTAGTTGTTATGATATAGAAAGATGAAAGAGAAAAAAGTGACTTACAAGCCTATTTTCACGTGCCAATTGAAGTTTCAAGGCTTCCTTCAGTCTTGTGACAACCTCACTTATGTCCGGGCGTCTAGATCTTTCTTTATTCAAGCAGTCATATGCTGTCTTCGCAAAAATATTGAATGCTTGCGGATCCATTTGTTTCCATAAAACCGGATCAATTATTTCATCTAGTATTTTCTTTTCTGAATGGAAAATGGCCATTGGGCCAAAATACATATTATCTTGGCCCTCAATACGACCACACAGTAATTCAAACAATACTATCCCGAAGGAGTAGATATCTGACTTGAGAAGCGAATGGTGCCTTTGACAAGCTTTAATCTTCATGGAATATCCAAAATGAGATAACTTGGGTTCCCATTCATCATTTAATAGAATGGTGCTAGTTTTGATGCACCGGTGTACTACACTGAAATCGCGTGGCTCATCATAATGAATGTAGCTCAATGCATGCGCAACACTGACAGATATCTTCAATCTTCGCACCCATGGCAACCAGATCGGGTCACTTAGATATAAGTTTCTAAGACTTCCTTTGTCCTCACGCTTGATAATGATGATCTTCTCATCATTTTCATCACAAAACCCAACAAGAGAAACCACATTTTTATGCTTGAGAGAATAAAGCATCGAAATCTCTGTCCAAAACTGTTGTTCATTTTCATCATCCCATATATCTTTATTTAACCACCTCCGAGCATGGATATGAATTGACTCACCGGACCACAAGAGTTGTCCCTTGTATCTCTTATCAAACCCACTACTTTCTCCGATGACATTTTGTTGAGAGAAGTTGTTGGTGGCAGATAGGATATTTTCAAGGGGGACTCTGAGGTGAGCAAGCGAAGACATTTTCTGTAAAATAGTCAAGTAAAAATGTGAGTTAGAAAAAGGGATTTTAATGAAGTTCATAATAATCCCTACAAACTGTTCGATGAAATGAACCTTTTTCTAAGACTTGTTGAGCTATACATTTTGCCTTCAATGTTATATTGAGTCTAAAACTGTATATATCATGTACTTTAAAGTTATTATGTTTGTGGATGATAACTAAAATAAGATACTTTTATAGTTTTGGAAGTGCGTGGTCTTGTTAACTTGAAATGTTTTGGTTCTTCATGTTACTAGGTTTCCACATTACATGAAAAGTTTGGGAAGTGATGTTTGTTAGTGATACTGTCTTATAAAAGGAGGAACTTGAATATAAAACTGTTGAAGAAGATCAAGAGCTTGTATAAGTTCGATCTCTATGGAACTC
Source organism: Artemisia annua (assembly GCA_014162995.1). Taxonomy (NCBI): domain Eukaryota; kingdom Viridiplantae; phylum Streptophyta; class Magnoliopsida; order Asterales; family Asteraceae; genus Artemisia; species Artemisia annua. Next base: position 91,313 of record LBNU01013116.1, on the reverse strand, counting down.
ATTTATGAATGATTTTTTCTGCCATCTTATCTTGTAGCAAAATATCGAAATCCGTTGAGTTTGAGTAATCTTTCTGTAGACTTTTTGGAATCAAATGATTATGCATTCATTCCAATTCTTATGTACTACTCATTCTTGTTTCAGGCACAAAATGATTTAGCGTATGAGAAGGAGACCCATAATACCAAGGACCAATTAAAGGACTACATATGGAAAGCCTTGAAAAGTGGCACGATAATGTTTTAAAGCAGATGAATAATCCCAAAAAGTCAACTGATAACTGCTTATATAATACATTAAAAGAATAAACGCTGAAATTAGAAGGTTGTTACCTATTTGACCCGTAGGATTGTTATGGGTAATAATGTAATATTGAGAAGGTAGTTGTTTTGTTTATTGGCCATCATTTAGCAACCTTTTTTGTCTTTTTAACAAGTCGGTTTTTGGTGTTTCATGGTGCTTATGGAATATTAATGTTTTGTTTAGAGTTTACACAGGTTTTTATTGTGTTTTAAACACTTTCTATATGCTATTTGGACAGCAGAAAGATGGGCTGTTTGGACAGGCTTATATACTGTTTAGCAGCTTTTATATGTTGTTTGGACATAGCCTTTACATGGCTGTTTGGAAACAAGTTTTTGCAGCAATTAAATGCTCTTTTTTTTAAAAGCAATTACATATTTGTATGTTGTTTTTTAGCAGTAATAACAGCTTTTATATGCTGTTACGACACAGTTTTTTACAGCAACCATGTTTTTTTTACAGCGATTGGCAATTAGATACTTTTAAAGGTTTGTATACTGTTTTTCAGAGCAATTACATGCTGTTTGGACATCAGAAAGTTGAATATTTGGACAGGTATATATGCTTTAATCTTAGAATAGTTCCTAAGAGTTAAAACTCTAAATGAGGCTATAAGTGTTTTAAACAAAGCATGAGCATGATATTATACTCTTTGATTCAGGATATTCTCTGCAAGTCAAATGGTCTAATTGTGATACTGATGAAGGGCTAATAAGGTACTAGGAGTTTTATAGGGTCTAGCTAAACTGCAATCTGATAGAGTGAAGGTGTCACTCAAACAAATAGATAGTAGTACTTATTATTATAGAATGATGGAAGAGGAAAAACCGTCTTACCGCATTTTGATGTTCGATTTGAAGTTCCAACGCTCTCTCAAGTCTCATGACAATCTCATCAATATTTGGGCGCTGCAATCGCTCTTCATTCAGGCAGTCATATGCTATTTCTGCAAAGATGTCAACTGATTGAGAGTCCATTTGATTCCATAGACCCCAATCAATTATTTCATCGANAAGTCGGTTTTTGGTGTTTCATGGTGCTTATGGAATATTAATGTTTTGTTTAGAGTTTACACAGGTTTTTATTGTGTTTTAAACACTTTCTATATGCTATTTGGACAGCAGAAAGATGGGCTGTTTGGACAGGCTTATATACTGTTTAGCAGCTTTTATATGTTGTTTGGACATAGCCTTTACATGGCTGTTTGGAAACAAGTTTTTGCAGCAATTAAATGCTCTTTTTTTTAAAAGCAATTACATATTTGTATGTTGTTTTTTAGCAGTAATAACAGCTTTTATATGCTGTTACGACACAGTTTTTTACAGCAACCATGTTTTTTTTACAGCGATTGGCAATTAGATACTTTTAAAGGTTTGTATACTGTTTTTCAGAGCAATTACATGCTGTTTGGACATCAGAAAGTTGAATATTTGGACAGGTATATATGCTTTAATCTTAGAATAGTTCCTAAGAGTTAAAACTCTAAATGAGGCTATAAGTGTTTTAAACAAAGCATGAGCATGATATTATACTCTTTGATTCAGGATATTCTCTGCAAGTCAAATGGTCTAATTGTGATACTGATGAAGGGCTAATAAGGTACTAGGAGTTTTATAGGGTCTAGCTAAACTGCAATCTGATAGAGTGAAGGTGTCACTCAAACAAATAGATAGTAGTACTTATTATTATAGAATGATAGAAGAGGAAAAACCGTCTTACCGCATTTTGATGTTCGATTTGAAGTTCCAACGCTCTCTCAAGTCTCATGACAATCTCATCAATATTTGGGCGCTGCAATCGCTCTTCATTCAGGCAGTCATATGCTATTTCTGCAAAGATGTCAACTGATTGAGAGTCCATTTGATTCCATAGACCCCAATCAATTATTTCATCGAGTTTCTTCTCCCTATAATGGGTAACGGCCACCGAAGCCAAGTACTTATTATCTTGGTCGTCATTGATTACTGCTTTCCTACCACACAGTAGTTCAAACATTACGATCCCAAAGGAATATATATCTGACTTGTGGTGTGCACTTTTAGTCTTTTCATATGTTGGGTCTGCATACCCATCCCTACTCGATACTTTATCAGTATCGAAAGAAAGGTGCCTTTCTGTTGCTGCAACCTTCATTGAAAGTTCAAAATCTGATAACTTGGGTTCCAAGTTATCATTCAATAGAACTGTTTCACTATCGATTTTTCGATGTATAATGCTAAAATCACGTGGCTCGTCATAATGAATGTAGCTCAATGCGTTCGCAAGACCGAGACATATCTCCAATCTTCGCACCCATGTCAACGAAATTGAGTCATTTAAATGGTTGTCAAGACTTCCATACATATCGGTCTCCAGCTTGGTAATGATGATTTTCTCGTCATTCTCATCACAAAACCCAATAAGAGAAATCAGATTTTTGTGCTTGAGAGTAGAAAGCATGGAAATCTCCATCCAAAATTGTTGTTCTTTTTCATCGTCCCGTTCTTTATTTAACCACCTTCGAGCACGGATTTTAATCAGCTCACCCGACCACAAAAGCTGTCCCCAGTATCTCTTTTCAACATCATCTGTGTAGATGGCTCTTGTGTCATCAAAGTTGTTCGTGGCGGATCGTATGGCTTCAAGGGGGATTTTTAAGTGAGCAAAGTCGTCATGATTGACTGAAGACATTATTATGTGTATCTGTTTGTTTGTCTGAACAAAAAAGGGTGTGTGGGTTGTTACAAAAAGAAGCAAGGAGTGTGTGTTTGGGTGATATGCATAAAAATCTGTTCGGTTTGTGTTTGTATATATAGAAAATGTGGATAAGTGTGTGGGGTTCCTTGTTATCTTTAATGTATGGAGGTCTGGTATTTGCATGTATTATTACTAGACTATTGAGTTTTTGACCATTACACAAATTGTCTCTTGCGTATAAGAAACTTCCTTTTAAAAGTTTTAAATTAATAAATAACAAAACAACAAACACTAAAGTATCTAATTTGAATTTGCAACTGAAACGTTAATACACCACGAGTGAAAAACTAAATGTATATATGAGAAACTTCTCTGCAACTTATATGAAATAATGTCAATAAATAATATGAAACCTGACTTTCGAAAATTCGAATAGAGATTACATGCATGAACAATCCAATGAATATTAATGTTGGTGATTTGAAAAAATGCACGCAGAGATATTGAGATGATATCAACACGAAAATGCTTTCTTTAGATTTTCTTAATCTCACGATTAATATATAATAAAGGGAATGAAATAAATTCAAATAATGTAAGCGTGTATCCGTTACAAGTTAAACAGTTGGCATACAACCCAATTCTTATAACGTAATAAGCACGTTGGAACCTTATACTCTATGAGTATTCAGTTATTTAGTCATCTTGATTACTACTAATGTTGATTAAAATATAAACACTATGTAAAATATTTTGCATGATCATCACATTTGATGCTCGTTTCTTTAATGAAGAGATTTCAAGAGTGATGCTGGTTTATACGATATCACTCAATTCAAAACCAAATCTCCACTAAAAAAAAGTGCCTGTTTCTTATAGGAACAGTTCTAAGCTACTGACTCAAGATAGAATGCTATGGGCTCAAGGAAATGATTTGAGGTGTGCTCTATGTAAAAGTTGTGTTGATAATCATAGCCATTTGTTTTTTGAATGCCCTTATACTTGGAAACTATGGAATATGATAAATAGAAAGGGGAGATGCATCAGAGGTGGTAATAGCTTAAACAGTGTGATAAATCATCTAGCAGCAAGTCCTCTAAAGAACAACATTTGGCAAATTGTTGACAAGCTTATTCTATCCTCCACTGTGTACCATATTTGGAATGAAAGGAACAAAAGAACATTTCAAAATGTCATGAGAACTGAAGATGAACTACTGGTGGCAATCACTAGTATTAGTAAATTGTTGTAAAAGCGGCTGACACATGGGGGTTAACATGGGAAAAGGAAAAATTGGTGACTGATCTGCCTACACTTTGTAGTGAAGCTGGAATATAACAATGTTTGGTTTAAGGATTTGTAGCAGATGGCCTATACATTGCAGTTTTAATTCAGGATTCTAATGTCTTTAAATCCTATTTCTGTGGAAGTAGCTAAATTGGGTTAATTAGTAGCATTGTCTCCTGGGTTCAGAGCTGCATATATATTCATGGATGATCAAGTCAATATCAGACTTTGGACTTTTCTTGCAGAAGTAAATTTTCATGATAGTCTGCACATATTCTGGTTATACCAGTATTTCAAGGACGATTCTACTAGAATTGTCTGTCACTGAATGACCATTGTCTGCCACTAGTGACCATACATAATACTTTAATACTTTAATCTAATACTCTACATGCTTTTACAAGTTTCATTGTCTGTCACTGAATGACCATTGTCAACTTTTTTTGACTAAAGACATCATGTTTGTTTTATCTGAACAAAAAAGGGTGTGGGTTGTTAATAAAAGAAGCGAAGGAGTGAGTGTTTGGGTGATATACATAAAAATGTGTTCGGTTTGTATATATACAAGATGTGGATAAGCGTGTGGGTTCCTTGTTATCTTTAATGTATGGAGGTCTGGTAGTTGCATGTATTATTGTAGTAGACTATAGACTTTTTGACGTAGTTCCCACCAATTGTCTATGGCCGTATAAGGAACCGTTGCTTTTATTGAATAATTCAAAGTTTTAAGATAATAAGTAACAGAACCACAAATATCAATATCAATATGATAAGGGTGAGCTACCTTCTAAAACCCGTCCTCAGTTCGGACGAAGCTCATTTTTGACGAGTCATTAGGTTATCAACTTGAGCTTATATAATTCCATAAGCCCCAAACTGGCAAACTCATAAAAAGTGAGATACCAGCTTTCGAATTGTGAGCGAAGAAAATTAACTAAATTAAGCAACCCGTATTTGTATATAAAAAACAGGTAAATAGACATGTTGAGGCTACCCGGAACCTAACGGGTATTCTCGTTGCTGGGACTTTTCGCTGGCCATCCCGTGATGTTTACTTAGTGAGATTTGAACCCTAGTCTCTTCTGAGACCTTCAAAAGACACCTTACCACTAGCCTACCTTTACTTGCTTAATATTACTCGTAACATATAAGTTTAGTGATGGTACACGTTACTCTATGTTTTAGAGATGACAGGTGTACTAGGTGGTGGAAAATCCAAAAGGCAAATCACCTAAAAATATAGTTAACTTGCCATTTTTTATGGTTGTATGTAGCCATTTTTTTTTTTTTTTTTTTTTTTTTTTTTTTTTTTTTTACTTTTTTTTTTTTNGGTTAAATTAACGGCCGTTATTTTATTATTGCAAAGTTAATCCTTTATACTAACAACCGTTAGTCCTTTTATAAGTTTTCGCCCGTTTTCTTACCTTTTCATCCGTTTTGATACATTTTTCCCGTTTTCGCCCGTTTTCTTATGTGTTCGCCTATTTTCTTACGTTTTCGTCCGATTTCATACGTTTTTGCCTTTTTTTTTTTACGTTTTCGCCCGTTTTGATACATTTTTTTCTTGTTTTGTTACGTTTTGATACGTCTTTTCCCGTTTTTTTACGTTTTCGTCCATTTGCCGTTTTAATTCCTCTTCGGCCATCGGTTGCCGCTCATGAGGGTTCAAGGGTCTGTATAGATAGAAATCTGAATTGCGTTTTTTAATAGTGGTTCATGATGTAGTTAATTTCGTCAAATTTTTTTGTGTTTATTGTAGTAAAATAGAAAGTCTTTTAACACATTGTATATTTGTATGTATTTCTCTTTGAAAGTTCAGTTAACTTGCAAGAAAAATACTCTTTTTTTCTTGTTTAGTGTGTTCCTGTTGTGCCTTCTTTTTCTTTATTAAAGAAGTGGGTAACTAGTCTTTTAAGCAAGGTCACTGAAAATAATTTCCCAATAGTTTAGGTTAGTTTAGGTTAGGGATAATGAGTTTTAAATGTATCAAACTTTTCACTTTTTACTGAGTTGTGTATCAAACTTTAAATTTTACTAAATTAGGGTCTAAACTTACCAATCTTTGCTATGTTGTGTACTAACGGGGTGATTAAGGTGTTTTATGTTTTTGCTTAACACGTTGGCATCCACGTTGTCCTTTTTTTTTTTTTTTTTTTTTTTTTTTTTTTTNTTTTTTTTTTTTTTGTAATGTTATTAATTTCCCTCTTTTCACCACAATCAGGAAGTCTTCCCGGGATCAGCTAGTATCATCAGGCACTCGTGACTTGTATTCAATTTAGGTAAAACAAGTGCAACACTTCCGGAATCAAAAGTATCATCATCACTACTTCCATTCTCCACTTTTTTGCCCTCAACAAACATCAATTCATGGTATTTTTTGAACAAGTAATCACCAGACCTGTTAGTAGCAACCAACACACTAACTCCCACATTACCCGTAAACCCATCCATTTCTGTCAACAACTGATGAAGTGTTTATTCTATTTCATCATTTTCCCATCTTAAACCCACTTCTCTTTGCCTATCTATCTCATCAACAAATAAAATGCAAGGCACTCTCGACATCCAACAAACCATTTGATCAACTTCAAATGACTTCCCCATATCCGAATAACAATACCCAAACAACTCAATCTCCTCACTTCCTTGAATAGATTCACCAGGACTTACAAAACCTGTCTTATCAGCTTCCTGTTCACTCTCATTCTCCACATTGATATCAGCATTTAACTTCTCTTGTGGAATTGAGCAATCTACGAAGGTTTTATCCATGCTCATCCCACTTGATTCAATTACAGCACAATCTTCCCACCTTCTTCATTTATATCATCTTCTTCATAACTGTTATCAAGAACCATCAAACAACTGTTATTGTTCTTGATTTCACCTAAATCTTTAGAATGTGAACTAAAAAGTAATGGTGGACTCACTTTTCCATTGATTATGTGGTAGGTTATTTCTTCCAACTTTGCCAAATAATATGCGTCTATGAGGGTTTTGATTGTAAACATTCTTTTTTTTTTGAAAGGCTCGATTGTAAACATTCTAATCCTATCTCTAATTTCAAATGGCAACCTCAACAAGAAATGAGTAACTAGATACCGTTCCTCCAAACACATCTTACTAATAAAACGACGACTTAAATGATTCGTAATACTCTTTAACCGTACCATATTGCTCGATAAATTTGTTCATAGACATTTCATCAAACTATTATCTACAACATTCTTATTACCAATATCATTAGCATCATTTCTATTCTTTTTCCCACCATGACTGCCTGAACCAACTCTTGTTGTAGGAACCATCTTGATTACCCAACTCTTGAATTATTACAATTGTCTTGATCAAGAATGATACTATAATCAAACAACTCACTGGAAAAAAAAATAACGACTGCGCCAGAAAACTAACGAACTCACAGGAAAATAACAAGAAATGGATAGAGTGTCGAGTGAGGGTTTGTGTTCCTGAGTGTGCGATTTTTGCGATGGATTTGGGAGATAAGCGAATATGTTTAGATCGAAGATAGAGTGGGTGCGGTGAGTGTGGTGTAGTGGTGTTCTGAGTTCTGGTTTTGGTGGTGGGGTGTGGTAAAAAAAGGGTAACGGGGTAAAATAACGGTTGTTTTTAATAATATAACGGAGTCAACGCGGTCAACCTTGCCAACCCAGCTAAAATTCTTGCCATGTGGATTTAGTACACAATATAGTAAAGATTAGTAAGTTTAGACCATAAATTAGTAAAATTAATAGTTTGATACACAGCTCAGTAAAAAGTGGAAAGTTGGATACATTTAAAACTCATAATCCCTTTAGTTTATGACCCTTGATAAGTCCATGTGCAATCAATTGATGCATATAATTCAATTGATCTGAAGACCTAGTATTACCTCTCAAATTGCTGATTATGTAGGTCACCAGCAGTTTCCATTTCGCAGAGAACAAATACTTAAAAAGAGTATGTTCAAGCAGTTTATCTGGGCCATATTCTTTCTTATAACATGTTTTTAGCATTGTTTCTTGAATTTCCTAAAACGGGAGTTCTTGATCATACTCAAAACCTTTCTCAAGATAATCGAATCCACAAATATTAGTAAATGTCCTGACACCGAATTTCAATTCAAAGGAACCATTTTTAGTGGTCATTGAAATTAGCTTCGTTTCTGTACTATATGTGGCTGTAAACCAGATTCCTTTAAATACGACTCATACATGGCAGATGGTTGTAGGACAAAGGTTTCTTAAAACAACATTTTTTTAATAAAATCTACGATCGGTTTATATCCATCCCGATATTTTGTTGGTGAACGATTTGCAATTTGGTTGTTTCTTCCTGTTTGAATTTTAGAAAATCCTTTGCTTACCTGTGGAGCTTTCTTAATATTTTGTTTTCCGGTTGGAATTGCCTTTATTTAAAAGTCTAATACTTTCTCTTCTTGCTGTCGTAATTGTTGTTGGGCATCTTGTTGTACATTCGTCACGTTTTCTTGAATTAATGAAACTTCCATTTTTTTGTTTTTTGAAATTAGGGATTCTATTGATCAAATTGGGGTTTTAACTGTGTGCGTAAAAAAGATAGGGTATATGACTGTTTAAATGCAGATGCTTATGTTTATACCGAAAGTGGTGGTTAATTGGGGAAAAAATAATAATAATAAAATAAAAAAGTAACAATAAATCAAACGAATTTACAAAAAGTACAAAATTTAATGTTGAATCAGAAACATAAAAAAAAATCATACATCAACTTATAAACAACATTGGGATTAGTATCTTTTTTCATTCAGAAACCATAATCTAAATAATATAAACAGGTTGTTTTTAGAATATTAATAGGAATGGATAATATTTGTTTAAAAACATTATTGAAATTAAAAGTTAACTTTACTAGAAACTGAAACTACCCAATATTCGAACCAAAAAATTACTATTAGAGTTAATATGTGTATTTTTTTTATATAAGTCGATTAAAAGATACTACTATAAGATAAGATGTACATATTAATCAACAAAATTTTAATGTTGAATCCGAAACATAATACATAATATATCACCTCATAAACAACATGGGAACTAGAATCAGAAACCAAAAGCTAAATAATGTTAACTTTACCAGAAACAGAAACTAATATGTTTTAAAAAATGTACATATAAATAAACAAAATTTTAATGTTGAATCAGAAACATAATACATAATACATAATACATCACCTCATAACAAAATATCATATAAGAAAAAAAAACGTTTTTAAGACTTCTAGACGTGCTTCTTATATTTGGAACGACGTGCCTAATGTGATTAAGATATATCTAATAAATAAATGTAATATGACCTTGTTTCTGATACATATGAATCTGATGTATTAATGTCATATAAACAAAATATCATATACGAAACACATATTATTCTAATATACAAACCAAACACATAAAAAAAAAATCTATAATACAGTTATTTAAAATTCAAAAATTAATTTACAAAAATAATATTTTCCTCAACTGGAAACTTGTGTCTGATGCGATGAAGATATATCTAATAAATAAATATAATATGACCATGTATCTGATACATATGAATCGGATGTATTAATGTCATATAACAAAATATCATATAAGAAACACAAATTATTCTGATATATACAATAAAGAAAAAAAGAAAGAAAAAAATTTATAATATAGTTGTTTAAAATTCAAAAATTAATTTTCAAAAACGATCTTTTCTTCAACTGAAAACTTGTTGCAAAACCTCTTTTGTAAATGCATTGTGGAAAATACGCAATCTGTCCGGCATGCGTTCCTTTTAAGATTTTCCCCTCAATAACATGATCTGATAATCTTGTAATCACCAAACATGTTTCTTTACACAACCCTCTTTTCTGCTCAATGTTACTTAGAAGCATGACAAGCACACATATTTTCACCGTGTCTATTGGAACCAATATAACTTTATTATCAAAACATTTCGGGATTTCCATGTCCGATTGCTTTAGTAAAGCAACATACAAAGTTAAAGCGCATCCACAAAGGTTATCATAAAAGATATGGACAACGAAAAATATTTAATAGATGCAACTAATATTGAAAAAATGCTGATGCATATGGATTATCGTCATTGATAAATACATCAACATTATACGTTGTGGTACATGTCACATTAGAAATAAATAAACTCACAAGAAACAAATAAATATATCGATAATTTGTTTTACAAAAAAACATATAAACCAATATGCACATCTTACCCTTAAAAATGAAATCGGTCAATGTAAATTTACCTATGATCACAAAACCAAAAAATAAAAAATAAAAATAAAATAAAATACTAACGAAAGATGACCAATTAGAGTTTCATACCTAGGATATTTTCAATGATTATGATGATCATGAAATCTACAACAGAAACATGCGATAAGAAAACGAATGCAAATTGGGCGAGTATATATAGGCTCGGTTTCGCAACCTTGGCCCAATAGATAATGCAATTCAAATATAAAAGAAATATCGGAGTAGATAACCATCGTTTTTAAAACCTTCTAAAACGTGCCTCTCATATTTGGAAATACGTCTCTGATACGCCAACGAGTCCCACGACACCGAAGTTTCAGAAAAGACACCCGGTTCCTCAATGGTTTCTTTTATTCGCATTTTCGACACGTCTATGTTTAGGGAGACTTTTAGAAAACACATATAACGTACCGACTTTTCTCAATTAGAAACCCAATTAACTAATGAGAGCGCTCGATTTCAAAACCGAGCCCTCTCATTGGTTATCGAATCCCTCGATTTCAAGAAAAATGAGTTCTCTTATTATATAAAACATTGTCTTATTTAGCTAAGGTGAGGTGCCATGTTTTGTAATTTTTTGTGTTGGTTCTATGACATTGTTGTCTTTCTAAAAAAAAAAAGAATAACATTCTGACCCATATACGGTGACCCTAACAAACAATATGATAATAATACAAAGATTGAGTAGTGTAAGTATTTTTTATTTGAAAAATTAGTGAAGTTTAGATATTCGTGAAGGTTAAGGCATTTTTGGCAGGAGCTTTTTGAGGAGCTGTTAACTGTTTGTTATAAAAATAATCTCCTCTAAAATAAGTAGCTCCGTTTGGATATATTAACTTCAAACTTTTATTTCAAACAAATAGCACAAAAATGAAAAGCTAATTTACGAAGTTTTTTAAACATTTTTTTGGAGCTGTTAAAACTTTAAATTACTGATATACCCTCCAAACATTTGTTTACAATTATAAATATGTCCTTTTATATCATTTTACATCTTATAATTACATTTAACAGCTAACTTTACAAAACACTTTTATTGAAAAAAAAAATACAGGTTGTAGCTCATGTTAACAGCTTTGCAATTTACAGCTTACAACTTACAGTTAATAGCTTACAACTTACAGTTAATAAAACATGTATTAGGAAATTGGTTGTCATATTTATATTATATATAAAGTAAAAAACTAATATTATAGAAAGTGAAAAACTAATAAAACTATAAATGAAAATCATAAACTTTTATTATTATTTTCGTTTGTAACCCATAACCATATTATATCCGTAGTTAATCCTTAATTCTTAAACTTTTATTATTTTTCGTTTATAACCTATAAACATTTTTTATCACTGCAATTATATGTCGTTATAAAATATCGTTGCTACGCATAGGTACTTGTCTACTCTTATACATGGGCAAATGTTTGCTCCCCTTCATACGAAAGTTTATTTTATAGGTATACAAATTAATGAGTCGATAATAACGGGTGAAAACTATTTACAGTTCACAAAAAAGCAGGTCGTGTTAAGCTGTTGGTTTAGTTGTGCATCTTGTAATTTTCTAGTTTGTTATTAAAGTAGTAATTTAGAATCGAAAAGTTCCATTTTGGGGTTATTTTCCTTTTGTTACTTCAAATGTATCATAGTGCACGTCCGAAATGTAAACGTAATAAAAGTTATTATTGTTTGACTACTTGTAAGTTAAATTTTTAAACATTTATTATGTCATACACGATAAGTTTTGTAGGTTTAGTTCGCGGGTTTTTTTTTTTTTTTTTTTTTTTTTTTTTTTTTTTTTTTTTTTTNATATGATAATAATACAAAGATTGAGTAGTGTAAGTATTTTTTATTTGAAAAATTAGTGAAGTTTAGATATTCGTGAAGGTTAAGGCATTTTTGGCAGGAGCTTTTTGAGGAGCTGTTAACTGTTTGTTATAAAAATAATCTCCTCTAAAATAAGTAGCTCCGTTTGGATATATTAACTTCAAACTTTTATTTCAAACAAATAGCACAAATTGGATATAATCTCCTCTAAAATAATTTACGAAGTTTTTTAAACATCTTTTTGGAGCTGTTAAAACTTTAAATTACTGATATACCCTCCAAACATTTGTTTACAATTACAAATATGTCCTTTTATATCATTTTACATCTTATAATTACATTTAACAGCTAACTTTACAAAACACTTTTATTGAAAAAAAGATACAGGTTGTAGCTCATGTTAACAGCTTTGAAATTTACAGCTTACAACTTACAGTTAATAGCTTACAACTTACAGTTAATAAAACATGTATTAGGAAATTGGTTGCCATATTTATATTATATATAAAGTAAAAAACTAATATTATAGAAAGTGAAAAACTAATAAAACTATAAATGAAAATCATAAACTTTTATTATTATTTTCGTTTGTAACCCATAACCATATTATATCCGTAGTTAATCCTTAATTCTTAAACTTTTATTATTTTTCGTTTATAACCTATAAACATTTTTTATCACTGCAATTATATGTCGTTATAAAATATCGTTGCTACGCATAGGTACTTGTCTACTCTTATACATGGGCAAATGTTTGCTCCCCTTCATACGAAAGTTTATTTTATAGGTATACAAATTAATGAGTCGATAATAACGGGTGAAAACTATTTACAGTTCACAAAAAAGCAGGTCGTGTTAAGCTGTTGGTTTAGTTGTGCATCTTGTAATTTTCTAGTTTGTTATTAAAGTAGTAATTTAGAATCGAAAAGTTCCATTTTGGGGTTATTTTCCTTTTGTTACTTCAAATGTATCATAGTGCACGTCCGAAATGTAAACGTAATAAAAGTTATTATTGTTTGACTACTTGTAAGTTAAATTTTTAAACATTTATTATGTCATACACGATAAGTTTTGTAGGTTTAGTTCGCGGGTTTTTTTTTTTTTTTTTTTTTTTTTTTTTTTTTTTTTTTTTTTT
>LBNU01013116.1:65963-76664 GCA_014162995.1 Artemisia annua | reverse complement strand
TTCTATTCGTATGCATGTATCGTTATATTAGTTATTACGAAAGTAATATCCCACCAATTTTTTTATAGTTCTGAGCCCACCGTGACCATCCATGGTCGTACAGACGAGTTCCATCACCAAATTTAAATTTCAATAACGTGCTTAAATTTAAATTATTTCTTATGATCATTTATTGAGTTTAAAGGATTAATAAAAAATTTATCAAACAAATTATTTATGAACTATAAAAAATAAATATTGGCCTAAACTGTACAACTAAAACTTGTATTACCAGTAAGGTTTCGTAATTTACTATTTCAATCTTAAAATTAGAATGTGCTATTAGTGTAAATTATAATGCAGCGGCTAAAAGACCCGTGAAATTAACGTATATTTTAAAAAAAATTAAAAAAGGGTACATAAAGTTATATCTTAAATTAAAAAAGGAAAGTATGAAAAAAAAATGAATAATTAAAAAGACAAGGAAAAAGGAAGAAAAAAAAAACATGGACTTATGTTTCACCATTTAATCTTAGGTTAATCCCCACCATTAGATTAAAATAGATGGATGGTGGGGATTTGTCCCCTGGTATGCACCAAAATAAGAGTATGCATTTGAATTTTCCTCTACTTTCGTAATAACTATATAGATACACTAGTTATAATGCCCGCGCACGCGCGGGTTTATTTTTAAAAATTTTTTGAAATAATTATTTAAAAATTTTAATCCTATTGTTAATTGCATCTTATCTATATTTTTTGTATTTATCTTCTACTTGTGTTGCGGATAAATATAAAATGTTATCTAATAAGAAAATAATATTTTTTAAAAATATCTAATCTATATTTTTTGTATTTATCTTCTACTTGTGTTATGGATAAATATAAAATGTTACTTAATAAGAAAATATTTTTTTTTAAAAAAATAAAATTATTACTAAATAAAGTATGGTTCCAATTTTTTTGAAATGAAAAATTCCCAATAAGGGTTTTGTTTTATTATATAAAAGATGCATAGAAATAGAATAAAATTATTATAGAAAGTCTTAGTAAAGTTGGAACAATAAAAAATTGGGGGAATATTGATTACGTAGCAACTAGATATATAGAAACAGAATAAAACTATTTTAGTATAGTATTTGGGTATTAATTATAGAAAAAACGTCTTGTATATTAAATGTTGTTTAACGCTAACAAAGTTCAACGTGTTATGCGTAGTAAGAGCATGCGTAATGGTAACGCATAACCTGCGTTATTGAGTTTTTTTCATGCGTTAAAGGGCACGTTACCATTGCAGTCCCCACGTTAACGCAGCGTTAACGAGGGACGTTATCCCCTTAACGCTGCGTTAAGGGGTGTTATTTAAAAAAAAAAAAAAAAAAAAAAAAAAAAAAAAAAAAAAAAAAAAAAATCACTTCGCCCCACTATGTAAAAATAAAAAAAAATAAAAAAAAAAAAAACATTTTCCAAAACCTTTATTCAACCACTATAAATACCCATTAACCACACTTCATTTTTTCACACTTTCACAACTCAACATACTCTTCACTTCCACTCAAAAAAAAAAAAATTCTTCACTTCCATTCTATTAGCCAAAAAAAAATGTCTCAAGGCAACAATCCAAATTCGTTTTCACACCTTCTCGGTGGTTGGGGAAACCCGTACGCGGGTTCATCATCCAACCCGAATCCAAACCCAAATTGGGAAAATTCAAACCAATTCGGTATGTCGAGTGAGGAAGTTTTCCAACAACACCAAGTATTAAAATTTTGGCAAGAATCCCAAACACAAAACACCCTAAACTCCGATTTCCAAAATCTCCAATTCACTCAACAATCCCAACACTCCCATACGGAAACTAACGAAGTTCCCGAAACACCGACTTCTCCTCCCAAAAAAACCAAAACTCGTGTTAAAAGAAAGTCAAAAAAAACAAAGATCCAGTCATTAACGACGACGAAGAGGAAAAAGGACCCATCAGACATGAACGTTGGAGCGCAAGTGAAGAAAAATTGCTCGCAACGTGTTATGTGGCCGCTAGTGAGTCCGAGACAGTCGGTCGTTCTCAAACCAAGGATACGTTTTGGCAGCGGGTTATCAACGAGTTCAACGCCAACAATTATCATAAGCGCGGCAAAGATATGATCCAGTCAAAATGGAGAACGTTGAACCATAATTGCGGAAAGTTCAACGCTTGTTACAAGCGGGCTTTGCGCGATCAAAAAAGTGAGGAAAATGATATGGATGTCCTCACACATGCCAAGGAAATGTACCGTAACGAGAGCAAAAACGCTCCGTTTAATCATGAGGAGGCTTGGCTTGTGCTTCGTCAGCATAGGAAATGGGACGCACCGGAGACGGTTGACTTAACCGGTGATGTCCCAAGCCAAGCAAACGAGGCTTTGTTTGGTCATGATGATNTTTTTTTTCCGTATGGTATTTTTAATTTCGTAATGTAATGTTTTTTTTTCGTATTGTATTTTAATTTCCTAATGTAATTTTTTTTTCGTAATATAATGTTTTTTTTTCGTAATGTAATATAATTTTAGAGTTAATGTTATGGTTTTATTAAAAATGAAGTATTAGTTTTAGTTTAGGGTTTAAATTGAAAATATATGGAAAGTTGAGTTATTGTGAGTTATTGATGAGTTATTGTTGTGGGTGTTGAGTTATTGTGTTAAAGCTGACGTGGCGCTGACGTGGCGTTGAGTTATATTATAACTTGTGTTACGATTGCTTATGCTCTAATGTTGTAACACCTAGATCCACAAATGTCGTTTTTAAGAGAATTAGTTTTGCAATTCAAAAAGAGCTAGCGGCGCAGCTTGTTGCTCGCTTGCCTTCCACCTCTATGTAAATTCAAATCTAATAATTGGTATAAGAGAATTTATATAGACAAAATTGCACCGTTCGTCCCTAAAGTTGTCAACTTTTGCGTGGACAGTCCTTTTTCTTTTTTTTTTCCGCAAATTCATCCCTGAACTCTTCAAAAATCACGCGGATGGTCCTTTTCACAAACGGACGTTTTACCCTTTCCATAACTGACGTGGTACGTATGGGTATTTTGGTCATTTCACACATGTCCCTTTCCAAAAATAGAGATCGTTTACGTATTTGGTCCCTAAAAGGTTTCTATAAAGTTTAGATCCATAAACTTTTCCTGAAAGTTTATGTTTCCAACAACTCTGCAAAAATATTTCCCGCCCAATCACATCAACATAAAATCATAGAAGTCTCGAAAATCGTCCGACAACTTTGCCAAGAATGGCGTCTCTAACAATGTCCGCACCAACATGGAAGATGCGCAAAAGAGGAGACAAGGTTCCTGCAGAACAGTTGGAGAAGGAATGTGAGAAGGAATATGGTAATGAGTTGAAATGCAGTTGGTTTGAGATTATTTTGCTCTTGGCTTGTGTTTATATATGTTTATGTACTAACTAATTAGGGTTTATATTGCAGAGTTTGATCGGAATTTATTCACCATACGGATACACCACGGAGGTGCATTTGTGCGTTTCCCTGATAGGGACTACGTGGGTGGTGCTGAAGACATCATTGATAGGGTGGATATTGACGTTTTCTCTGTTTTTGACCTAGACCAAATGGTGCTACAGTTGGGCTACACAGGTAAGAATGAGCCTCTGTTTTATCACTATCTAAGTCCAATGAGTACTTTAGACCACAGATTGTTTCTGTTAAGATCATTTAAGCTCGAGGTTGTTTAGACCTCATCTAGGGATTGCACAATAATAAAGATAAAGAACATGTACGCAGCGGAATAAACAAAACATCTTTATTATTGCTACAAGGTTTCTTCGTCATCATCTCTACTCTAACAATACAATAAGCCTCAATGCTATGTGATCAAGTATAGCACGGTTACTAATCTAACAGGGATCTATGATCCTTGAGGCTTAACACAAACACTCTAACCTAGGCGTTTTTCCCAAACCCTACGCCTAGGTTTCCCACACACACTTTTCTGTAATTTACATTATGGAAGTCGTGAATAAAACAAATGCCCTGTATCCTCTTTATAAACTAGAGGATTAGGGTTTACAAAGGAATAAACTAATAATATAAAAGATATGCCATAATCTTTTTCTTTCTTTGCAAGTTTCTTCCTTTGTCTCCATAAGTCCTTCATCTTTCATATTTGTCAATATCAACTCAAAGTATAATTCCCAACAATCTTCCCCTAGTTGATATGACAAAACCAAGTGTATGAAAGATGTCGTCTTCCCCTCAAACCATGCATATCATCAAGGATCTTCAAGCTGCAATCTTGTAAATCTTCTTCCCCTTTTTGTCATCATCAAATAGGGGACAAATGTAAGTAACCTTGATCTTCACAACCACGAATCAATATTACACGTCCAATCCATCTTTCCAATGTTTCAAAGTCGCCCACCATTAAGTTTTCCGCATCTATAAATGGACTTGAAACAATAGAAATCAAAACTAGCATTAGTAATAACAACTAGAAGTTGTAAAAAATCTTCACATCGAATGATACATGTTTATGGTTAAACATTTAATCAATAAGCTTCCCCTGAAACCCATATGTTAACCATTTCTTGAATGTAAGCTCCATGTAATGATCACGGATGAAGAAAACTAAGTATCACCAACTTGATGCTGAAGTAGAACATCCCAAACTTGTGTCCTATGTCTTGTACTAAAACTGACTTCGAACGTATACTTAACGTATAGGGAGATCGCAATCTCTTGACAAGAAACACTGAGCACAATAATGTAACTCCTTCAAGTGTTTGTCAATTTGTAGTCACCTGAACGAACGAACAAGTTACCTCATGCAGAAAGGTATGATAAAACACAATCTTGAAAAAGTCCACTTCATCGTCAAATTAGCAACAACTAATCCTCTTTACCAATAATAAATAAATGTGAGCCTTAAATCATTTAAGATCCGAAACCAAAAATCCATTCATCCTGTGTGTGTCGAACTCATCCAAAATCTAATCAAGAATCAAATCCCAAACAAAATCAATAACCTCAGACCACGATGCATTCTTGTACCAGGAACTTTAAAAAGAATAGCACGAGTAGACTTGTACATTCTGTCCTTAGCCACCACGTGAAGGACTTTATCCAATATCCAAATAGCATCCAGTATGAATAACACGTCACAGCTGCAACAAACTCCCAACATATGCACATGCATGACCTTGATAATAATATTATATTACCAACCAAGTGGAAGACGCAAATATTGTTTTTCATCTTTGTTGCTAAAACCTTGCGGTAGCAGTAGCCTAAATAATAAATATGAAACCCTTAATATCCAAAGCTGCGTTCTTCGACTTAGTTATTCAAAACCCTTTTCTGTCACTCACTCTCTTATAACTTTGATCGACCATGTAACAAATCATCTTGTTTCTGTCTATAAACAATTAAGAACTACACCCTTTGTTCTTTTTGGAACCCTCGTACAAACAACGAGCAGTTCAAAAATAAACAAAGCAGTGGAAAGCTGAAACGGAGCAGTGGTAACATTCTGAGCGCAGCAGTGGAAACATAGAACGAGCAGTGGAAACTTACATAACTGGCAGTGGAAACTTGTGAGAGCAGTGGAAAGTGAATAACTGCAGCAGTAACTTAATAACGATAGGACCAGCAGTACGAATAAAGATGAACGAGCAGCAGTGTTAACTTGTTAATAAATGCCAGCAGTAATCAACAATCCAAACCTGATCACACAACCGGTAACTCTAGTTCTTAAACAACAGTAACGTTGAAGTATTGGGCTACCAGTAACCTCATTCGATGCCTTACTCCTCATGCACACTAAACATTAATGATTAGTTCATGCATCTTCTTCGACATCCAAGAACTAAACCCTTTAACCAAGCAGTCGAATACAAATAAACTACAAGGGTCTTAATAATGTTCAGCCAGTTAATAACAAACGACTATGAAACCCTAATCCAATACAAACTCAGCACCCCGATTGTTTATCTAAGAAAACATACAGTCGTAATTCATGCAATGATAATGACATCGACCCACGATCCGTAATAATAAATCACCCATGATTCAATAATAATGAATTAATACACCAGATCTGTTAAAATCATTAAACTACCGACCCATTATCTGAATGAATTGATTAATACCTTTATGTAGGATCAGCCAATAATAAAAAATCAACATCAGCACCTCGTTTAATATATCCCTTAAACATGCGCTTGTCGACAGAGACCCACAATGAACATTTAAGAGTACGAGGTTATAATAACTTGGAAAAGACGACCAAAACCTCGACCACATAATGTAAAACTTCAACCAATTACACCTTTATCAACCGATCCATTTAATTATGGGATAGATGCCACCGTCCCATGATTTAGTTAATTAATTGACAATTCATGATAGACCAATAGTGAATAAATATTAGGAAACATAATATTTACCAGTTGTCGTTAGCCTTTAAACTTCGATTACTAACCAATCGTACTTTCTTCAGTAAACCTTGTCGATACCCAAAAATTTCCTTCGACAATAAACCTTGTAAATACCTAGATCCAGAGCTCCTGGCTGTGATACCACATGTTAAGATCGTTTAAGCTCGAGGTTGTTTAGACCTCATCTAGGGATTACACAATAATAAAGATAAAGAACATGTACGCAGCGGAATAAACAAAACATCTTTATTATTGCTACAAGGTTTCTTCGTCATCATCTCTACTCTAACAATACAATAAGCCCCAATGCTATGTGATCAAGTATAGCACGGTTACTAATCTAACAGGGATCTATGATCCTTGAGGCTTAACACAAACACTCTAACCTAGGCATTTTTCCCAAACCCTACGCCTAGGTTTCCCACACACACTTTTCTGTAATTTACATTGTGGAAGTCGTGAATAAAACAAATGCCGTGTATCCTCTTTATAAACTAGAGGATTAGGGTTTACAAAGGAATAAACTAATAATATAAAGATATGCTGTAATCTTTTTCTTTCTTTGCAAGTTTCTTCCTTTGTCTCCATAAGTCCTTCATCTTTCATATTTGTCAATATCAACTCAAAGTATAATTCCCAACAGTTTCCCCTGTCAAGTGATGATGATGTTAGATGTTTGAGTTATCTAGTGGATAATTTCAAGTTGATAGAGGTGTACATTGAGCATGGTTGTTCTAGGGTTACGGGCAAAACTAGGGCAATAATAGAGGAACTTGGGTCTAATACTCCACCTAGTGCCCCTAAGGTAAATAAACATCGTCAAATGTTGTCCCTGACATGGCCTGAGAACACTGATAATTTAGCGCTTCCAGCCAAGTCAACTCAAGGTACCCATTTTACAAAATTGAGTTTGATTGAATGTAGTGATAACCAAAGCAATGACCTTCCCCACATTGATTCACAGTTTGGAAGTTTAAATTTAAGTTTCACCCCAGTTGAACCTGCTAGTAAAGAGGTTGTTTCAAAAAAAACTTGATGATATAATTAGGATGATGGAGTTTGATGAGAATGAGTTGGATGTGGCTCCTTCATTTAGTTATTTGGATGCCATGAATGTCGACACAACTAGTGGATTAAGTCATGATGAACATTTTGGTATTGGTGACCTGGACTTAAATCTAGGCTTGCCTGTTAACCTAGATGATCCCCAAACAGAATTGCAAGGAGATGATGGTGCAGGGGCACAAGAGGTTGAGGTTGAGCAGGGTGATGGTGCAGGGGCAGAAGATGTTGAGGTTGAGCAGGGTGATGGTGCAGGGGCAGAATCTGTTGAGGTTGAGCAGGGTGATGGTGGGGCAGAAGATGAACAGGTTGAGCAGGGTGATGGTGCAGGGGCACAAGAGGAGGTTGAGCAGGTTGAGATTCATAATGTCAGTGACAGTGATTATGATGGAGGCGCAAGTGACAATGCAGGTTCAGGTGATGAAGAAGAGGCTGCAGTTATGAATGATGAAGGACACACTGGATTTGAGCCTTGTGTGCAAGTAAATGATTTTCAACTAGCAAGGAATACTCCTGATGACAGCATTGGTCTCTGCAGTTTAGTTGGAGATGATGTTGTAGGTCCAATAGAAGCTGTTAATGTTGAAGGTTTTGAGAGTGATCCGGGTTCTGAAGGTGAACCAGATTTTGCTGTTAGGAAACAGATAAGGGATCTCCGAAGAGCAATTGCAGCTGACATGTCAGACAATCATGTTATGCAGTATTATTTTTTCAGTGGACAAGAGTTTGCAACCCGAGAAGAGGTGAAGGAAAGAGTATACATGCATGCAGTTGAGAGCAGGAGAAATTTGAAGTTGGTCAAGAATTATGGGCTTAGGATAAGAGTTGTATGTAATAATCAAATTCCTGTGTTTACAGAGTCACTCTTAGGTGGGCCAACAGGCCCAAGTGTGGCTACAGGTAGAGCCTGCAATTTTGACACGAAACCTGTTAACACGACACGACACGACCTGTTCTTAACAGGTTTCGTGTTTGACCTTAACAGGCTTCGTGTCTTAACAGGTCAGACCTGTTAAGACCTATTAATATTCGTGTCTTAACAGGTCAGACCTGTTAACACTTGTTAAGACTTGTTAACATTATAGTATATATATATATATATATATATAATCCTTAAAATTACAAACCCTACTCTTTTATCCACTCACTTAAAATTGCGCCTCCCTCCCTCTGGCTCTCATCTCTCATTGTACAGAACAGAACCCAAGTCCCCAACCCAGGTAAAACTAACTTCTTTAACAATTAACATCACATGCTATTTGATCTATATATCTATACATTACATATATCGATTCGTTAATCACTTCATCCAACATCCATCGACTGATTCGACTCTGATTTGTTAGATTGTTAAATAGTTGAATGGTTATTGGATTTTTATTATTTTTTATGTTAGATTGTTAGGATATATTAGGCTATTAGCTGAAATATGAATGTATGTCTGATTGTATGGTCAAACGTCAAAGCACAAGCACCCTCGTTATTTTTTATGGTTATTGGATTTTGATTATTTTTTATGTTAGATTGTTAGATTGTTAATGAATTATATCGTTATTGGTTATTTTCTACAGATTTTGTCTGCATATGAATATAGATAACCTGGTTATGTAGATTCTGATATTTATAATATATAGGCCTTGTTTTCTACTTCTTAAAAAGGTTGGATTCTGAATTTCTACTTCTTTTTATCTTCTGCAATATATAATATATCAGTGAGCATTGAATGAAAACTGATATTTATAATATATAGGCCTTGTTTTACATGAATAAAGTGTGGTTCTAGCGTAGAAGCAATCAGTGGTTGTAGTACTAGTGAGTAGTGGTCTAAGCAGGTGTTTGTTATGCTTATTTGAACAACTTACTTATTTGAACAACTTACTGATGTTCTAGCGTAAAGTGGTAGTTTTGTAGGTGCGTTCCTAACTGTTGCTATTATCATCATTCCCATTTTATTACCATTTAGTCAGCTTCTGTAAATCATATATGGGTAGTTAATGGCCTTCAAAATATGACTAATGTTGGATCCTTACACTAAACAAGTTTATCGATGATTTCACGGATTTAATAATCACCATTCAGGTTTTCTTCAGCTGGAAATGAAAATAAATGGCTGATTTTTATGTCATGTTTTGCAGGTCTAGGTATTGAGGTTTGACATGAGGTAGTGGATGATAGCATAGAGATTCAAGGTTAGATAGCAACACCTTTCAATCTTGATACATTCGTTCCTATTCAACTGTATTTATTTTCACCTGTTGAGTTCATTTTGTGTAAGAAGGTTTAGTTTTTCTTATAGATTTACGTGATGTTATATGGACCAATAAACCGAAAAAATGAAGTTTTGATTACGGGTACATTGTATATAGTAGCCTACTGGTTGTAGTCTTGTAGATCCAGATGTGAGACTTAGAGTCATTTTAAAATGAATTGTTCCAAAAACCATTTTCTAATATTTACTCTTTTGACTTTTCAGGTTTAAAATGGAAGATACGAGTAAAGGCGTCGGAAACTCGGAATTAATATTATGATTGATATATATTTGTATTAATTAAGAGTTTTATGAACTTTTGCAATGTTAAGGATTCTTATCATTATGTATTAGTTAAGGCTTAAGATTTGTGATGTGATAATGTTCCTGTCCTTTTGGTTATACTGCACCTCTGCTGCAGCTCTTTGAAATTGTATGTTTCCTGTTCTTTGGGTCTGCTGATAGTTCTATGCATGTTAAGTGTTAACAGGTTCTTAACAGGTCTTAACAGGTTAACCTGTTTATTTTCGTGTCGTGTTCGTGTTTGAGAAAAATGACACGATTAGCTAACAGGTCGTGTTCGTGTTTGACCTTAACAGGTTCGTGTCTTAACAGGTTCGTGTGACCTGTTATGCCAGCTCTAGCTATAGGTGTTGGGCCTAGTGGATCAACAGGCCCAAGTATGGCTAAAAATGTTGGGCTTAGTGGATCAAGTGGCCCAGTAGGTAAAGGGAGGAAAAGAAAGAGCAATGTTGTTGGAAGTTCTGATGTTGAAACGGTATCTAATCAATGCCCCTGGGTCTTGTATGTAAGCAAAGACAAAGTTAGCCAAAACTGGATAGTTAAGACACACAAAGAAAAACACACTTGCCTTCAATCAAGGGAAATCAAACACCGCACTTACAAATATTTGGCAAACAAGATATATGACCTAGTGAAGGTTAATCCAGAGATCCCTGGAAAGGCAGTTCAAGACCAGCTCCAGCG